>JAHPZR010036874.1:0-14602 GCA_019787425.1 Platygyra sinensis
TGTTGAGCCTTTAGTAGGACAGCAGGCCACTAAGCAGGCTGTACTTGAAGCCATGGAATCGGTAGCTCTAATACATTTGGCTGCTCACGGTGATAGTGAAAGAGGAGAAATTGCCCTGGCACCTTCCATTCGCATTCCTAATGGTATACCTGTAGAAGAAGTCTACTTATAGACAGCATGTGATATTTCACAAGTTCAAGTGCGAGCTAAACTGGTAGTCCTTAGCTGTTGCCATAGTGCAAGTGGACAGATTAAGGCCGAGTGAGCTGTCGGAATTGCTCGAGCATTCCTGGGATCTGGCGCACGTTCCGTGTTGGTGTCACTGTGGGCTCTGGATGACAGCGCAACAGAGCAGTTAATGAGTCATTTCTACGATCATCTTGTTCGTGGGGAAAGTGCTAGTGACTCTCTTCACCAGGCCATGAAGTGGATGAGATGTAACGGCTACTCTGACGTGAAGGATTGGGCGCCTTTTGTACTGATTGGAGATAACGTGACGTTTGATTTTGGAAAGTAAGGTAAGATTATTATGATTTTTTTTAAAATATCTTTCTCTTTTCTAACAATTTTTCCTGGTAATTGTTCAGTGTTTTTGCTGAGGGTTTATCGATCAAGCTAAGTGTAGGTTCAAAAAGCGTTAAGTGCACCACATCTGATTATTTCTTTTATTTTTTGTTGTGCTGCAACGGACATGGTGTTTTCATGCATGAATTACCTAACCTAAAATGCAGCTTACACACCGATTTTCGGATATAAAACGAGTTCTTTAACTGAAATTGTACAGTTGAACTGCTTATTGCATGGTTCGAGCTGAATAAAGTCGGCGAATGACAGTTGTTTTATTCTATACTATGTATAAACTTCTTCGAAAGCCACAAGCCTATGTTGTTTATCAAGAGTGTTTTTTCTTTTGTAATCACGAAGAACGTTTGAGAAATTAAGTAGTACAACCACCAGGCTAATGTCGAGGAACATTAATTTATTTCTTGCTTATTTACTTGCTTTGAATTTTGACATAGATTTTAACTGCGGCGACATAAGAATATAAGCAATGAGATTCATCTTTGACTGAAAAAGGCTGACCACAGACCTTATTAATAAAAATACATGCATGTATAATTTTTAATTTGTTTGAATATTTGTCTTTGTTTTTCAGCTGTTTTTGTTGGACTGATTGATCACAAGAATTAAGTGAGAAGCATGAAGTGCGATGACCTCAAGTGATAGTTTTCAACCCGGGTATGCTCTAATTAGTAATATGACTTGCCCTTCAAAGTTTCAGTGGTCCCTTTTAACAAAATTTTCTCTGTAGAATTGGAACTGGGATAATATACAACACTTTGCCCTTTTTAACGTTTTGTTTAAGATAGTTTTATAATAGTTTTACACTACCAAGTATACAATTATTCTACCGGAGCAAGTTATTTTCAGTTTAAAATAGGGAGCCTTTAATTTTTATAATATTTACTACTTGACATTACAAACGATATCCGATGGAGTAAATCACTTAAAGGGGCTCAGTCACGGTATTTTGAACTATATTGAGCATCGACAAAATTACCGTTAAATTGAAGGAAACCTGAAAATAATACTTTACAAAGATAGAAAAACATCAAAGAGATCACGCTAAACTATAACTACAAAAATGGTTAAGGATGGAAAAGATTGACGCGGATTACAAACAACGAGATTGAGACTGAATTAGGTTAAACTTTGTCGAGCTAATATCAAAGACAGTAGAATCGCAGAACTTATAGTATTAAAGCACTTTCTGATGTTGTTGACAAACTAAAACAAATTATATGAGCTAGTTTCCATAAAGGAACAAGGATGGTTCAAGATGGAGAAGATTGACACGGACTGCAAACAATGAAATTGAAAAGTTTAGCTAAACTTTTCAAACCGTTCAACCGCATTCTCGTCCCCAGAGCCCACGATCCTTCTGGCCTGCGGCAGGAAATCGAGAGCTCTGGGAGCAACCATTTCAGGCATGCGCCGTAGATGCAGACTACGTGAGACCGGATGGGCAGAATTCGGTTATTTCGATTGTTATTTCAGAATGGTTGCTCCCAGAGCTCTCGTTTTCCGACCGCTGGTCAAGGGGAACGAGGCTCTGGGAACGAGATTGGTTCAACCGTGACTGAGCCCCTTTAAGAATTTCGAAGAACAATTTCCTCTGCAAAATTTCATTTCACATTTAAAATACATGTTATATTGCATGGAAGTGTCAGAGTTGCGTGAGTTACCCTTTTTTTTTGTTTCATAATCTTAAAATTCCTATTACTCCGAGTGACGAACAGTCTAAAGTGACATAACCGTTTTATCGATATTACCTCGTTCTCCGCCAATTTGAAAAATACTTTCTTACGAACGCCAGTCATTTAACAATTTTCCAGCGCAAATCTAAACCATGCGAATTTGGTTCTGAACTAAAAACGTTCTGGTATTGAAATGGAAACAAATATCTGTCTAACTCGTGCAAGACAGTTATCATTGTAATAAATCAAAATGCAACCTTTTTTTCAAGATATAATGATGACATAAATTCATTGGGGACATCTTTTCGTTCTTATTAGCAAAACGAGTTGTCTTATTGGTTACAATCTTCTTCGCTTTTCTTCGCTTCGTAATCCGTATCAGCTTTGGCTTTGTGTTTCTACGTTTCTTGTTTTGTACTGAAACATTTGTGCTACTTTCTTGTCCAATCAGGAGTAAAGCCAAGCAATCGTGACTCGCTCACGCACGTTTTCTCGCGCTTTACGTCAATCGAGTGGTTACCTTGACATTTGATTGGCTCACTCGACTGCTCTTGTCGTTTGTGACTGGTTACTTTAGCTTAGATTTTGTTATTGACCTAAAAATTTCTCTGTGTAGTGCTTTTGACGAGAATTAGGGGTTGCATCGTAACTATTTTTAACTGTCTACCTAATCATTACGGGGAAACCATAAACTTCGGTTTCGCTGATTTAACTTCTCTATCGCTCGGTCAATATAGTAAAACCGAAGATCGGACCTTCGAGGTTGATAAATAGCATATTACATGGCAGTTAATAAAGCCAAAGATTTTTTACGACGAGGGAGTTACAGCTCCGTCAACTGTATGTATGAACTATGCTCTTTGAATATTCTTCTCGCATCAATGGATATATGCTTTATCCCTGGACATTTAAAATTACATCCCGTCTTCATTACGCAGAAGAAATTTTAAAACGCACCTTTATTTTTACAGTTCAACTTACCGCCCACACTAATCTGTCACGAAAACGGAGCTTTTCAAAAACGCTCTTCAAACTGCGTGAATTTGAAAAAACCGGCTTTGCGTTTTTGTATTGATAAAAATCGTTTTAAAAATTAAGCTTTTTGAAAACGCTGATTGTTGCGTTTTCAAATTTCTACGGCGTATTGTGGACGGAAAACATTTGATGAGTTTTCAGAGTGAAAAATCCGCTTTCAAATTTCAGCGCGTATAATATGGACCAAAAACACATAGTAGTTTTCAAAATGAAACTCCGTTCCCCGTTGTAGTCAGTGGTTTGTATCTTATAGAAATGATCTAAAAAGTATTCCGTACAAATTGCCGAAGAGATGAGGGGTGAAAAATCCTTTCCCAAACAGCGATCAGTAATCAAGCCTAGGTTTATTATCATTCTAGAGTCTTTCTACGCTGCAAATGAAAGGAACTATATAAAATGGCTTTGTTCGCTAAAAATATTACAATTTAGGATTTATAGTTCTCATTTCAACTGTCTTTTCTTAATTTTAACCAGTGAATTGTTAATTGTAGATTTGTAAACATTAAGTAGATCGTATAGCGGGAATCCTTGTTTACAATATTTGCCTCATTAGCATAAGCAATTCAGTTTCTGATGGAGTCAAAAATAAATCAGCTCTGAATATTGAAAGGTCATAGTACATTTAACTCTGCCAGTGAATATAAGCCTGATGTATTGAATACTTTTTGTGCAAAGCGGGTTTAAATACTCAAAATTTTACAAAGAATGTATGAGCTCATTAGCGCTTTTGCACCAAGAAATTTTGCAGTTTTTGAAAGGAATGTTCGGTTAAGGGACATTTAATTACCAGCCAGAAGCGTAGTACAAAACAAAAACAAAACAAAACAAACAAAACAAAACAAAACAAAACAAAACAAAACAAAACAAAACAAACAAACAAAACAAGACAAAACAAAACAAAACAAAACAAAACAAAAACAAAAACAAAAACAAAACAAAGCAAAACAAAACAAACCAAAAACAATTCTTGACATTGCTATAGAGAGTTTATTTTACGAGAATGACACTTCCAGAAAATCAAAAACCTAACAAGCACGTGGCCCTCAAAAGATACAATAATAGGGGGATTCATACTGACGTCATTGTTTACATTTTCGCTCATTTGCATACGATTTTTCGCACAGAAGAAAACTTGTAGGTATACCGCTGTTTCGAGAAACGTTGTCTTACAAACAGAGAAAAGCTTACGCGACAATGTCGAAAGTTATTATGGGTAATGGTGGTTTAACGGTTGCTTGATTGAGCCTCAAGGTGTTTCAGCTTGGTAGAAGGAAACAACACAAACACGTGTATTCGTTCTTTCTCTTTCAGTGTTGATGATTCAACTTGAACCTGAATCAAGCAAAGCCAGACTCTTACTACCCATAATGCCAATCGGCATTGCCGCGCACACTTTTACACTTTTGACAACCTTTGTCGAAACTGCTGTATATTGACTCTAGGCAGCTAAATAGCTAGTGAAGCTTAATGCATGGTTAAAGTTTTAGCTCTTTGGGTGTAGTATTCAATGAGACATTGTCTTTCAAAAACTGCAAAATTTCTTGGTGCAAAAGCGCTAATGAGCTCATACATTCTTTGTAAAATTTTGAGTATTTAAACCCGCTTTGCACAAAAAGTATTCAATACATCAGGCTTATATTCACTGGCAGAGTTAAATGTACTATGACCTTTCAATATTCAGAGCTGATTTATTTTTGACTCCATCAGAAACTGAATTGCTTATGCTAATGAGGCAAATATTGTAAACAAGGATTCCCGCTATACGATCTACTTAATGTTTACAAATCTACAATTAACAATTCACTGGTTAAAATTAAGAAAAGACAGTTGAAATGAGAACTATAAATCCTAAATTGTAATATTTTTTAGCGAACAAAGCCATTTTATATAGTTCCTTTCATTTGCAGCGTAGAAAGACTCTAGAATGATAATAAACCTAGGCTTGATTACTGATCGCTGTTTGGGAAAGGATTTTTCACCCCTCATCTCTTCGGCAATTTGTACGGAATACTTTTTAGATCATTTCTATAAGATACAAACCACTGACTACAACGGGGAACGGAGTTTCATTTTGAAAACTACTATGTGTTTTTTGGTCCATATTATACGCGCTGAAATTTGAAAGCGGATTTTTCACTCTGAAAACTCATCAAATGTTTTCCGTCCACAATACGCCGTAGAAATTTGAAAACGCAACAATCAGCGTTTTCAAAAAGCTTAATTTTTAAAACGATTTTTATCAATACAAAAACGCAAAGCCGGTTTTTTCAAATTCACGCAGTTTGAAGAGCGTTTTTGAAAAGCTCCGTTTTCGTGACAGATTAGTGTGGGCGGTAAGTTGAACTGTAAAAATAAAGGTGCGTTTTAAAATTTCTTCTGCGTAATGAAGACGGGATGTAATTTTAAATGTCCAGGGATAAAGCATATATCCATTGATGCGAGAAGAATATTCAAAGAGCATAGTTCATACATACAGTTGACGGAGCTGTAACTCCCTCGTCGTAAAAAATCTTTGGCTTTATTAACTGCCATGTAATATGCTATTTATCAACCTCGAAGGTCCGATCTTCGGTTTTACTATATTGACCGAGCGATAGAGAAGTTAAATCAGCGAAACCGAAGTTTATGGTTTCCCCGTAATGATTAGGTAGACAGTTAAAAATAGTTACGATGCAACCCCTAATTCTCGTCAAAAGCACTACACAGAGAAATTTTTAGGTCAATAACAAAATCTAAGCTAAAGTAACCAGTCACAAACGACAAGAGCAGTCGAGTGAGCCAATCAAATGTCAAGGTAACCACTCGATTGACGTAAAGCGCGAGAAAACGTGCGTGAGCGAGTCACGATTGCTTGGCTTTACTCCTGATTGGACAAGAAAGTAGCACAAATGTTTCAGTACAAAACAAGAAACGTAGAAACACAAAGCCAAAGCTGATACGGATTACGAAGCGAAGAAAAGCGAAGAAGATTGTAACCAATAAGACAACTCGTTTTGCTAATAAGAACGAAAAGATGTCCCCAATGAATTTATGTCATCATTATATCTTGAAAAAAAGGTTGCATTTTTGATTTATTACAATGATAACTGTCTTGCACGAGTTAGACAGATATTTGTTTCCATTTCAATACCAGAACGTTTTTAGTTCAGAACCAAATTCGCATGGTTTAGATTTGCGCTGGAAAATTGTTAAATGACTGGCGTTCGTAAGAAAGTATTTTTCAAATTGGCGGAGAACGAGGTAATATCGATAAAACGGTTATGTCACTTTAGACTGTTCGTCACTCGGAGTAATAGGAATTTTAAGATTATGAAACAAAAAAAAAGGGTAACTCACGCAACTCTGACACTTCCATGCAATATAACATGTATTTTAAATGTGAAATGAAATTTTGCAGAGGAAATTGTTCTTCGAAATTCTTAAAGGGGCTCAGTCACGGTTGAACCAATCTCGTTCCCAGAGCCTCGTTCCCCTTGACCAGCGGTCGGAAAACGAGAGCTCTGGGAGCAACCATTCTGAAATAACAATCGAAATAACCGAATTCTGCCCATCCGGTCTCACGTAGTCTGCATCTACGGCGCATGCCTGAAATGGTTGCTCCCAGAGCTCTCGATTTCCTGCCGCAGGCCAGAAGGATCGTGGGCTCTGGGGACGAGAATGCGGTTGAACGGTTTGAAAAGTTTAGCTAAACTTTTCAATTTCATTGTTTGCAGTCCGTGTCAATCTTCTCCATCTTGAACCATCCTTGTTCCTTTATGGAAACTAGCTCATATAATTTGTTTTAGTTTGTCAACAACATCAGAAAGTGCTTTAATACTATAAGTTCTGCGATTCTACTGTCTTTGATATTAGCTCGACAAAGTTTAACCTAATTCAGTCTCAATCTCGTTGTTTGTAATCCGCGTCAATCTTTTCCATCCTTAACCATTTTTGTAGTTATAGTTTAGCGTGATCTCTTTGATGTTTTTCTATCTTTGTAAAGTATTATTTTCAGGTTTCCTTCAATTTAACGGTAATTTTGTCGATGCTCAATATAGTTCAAATACCGTGACTGAGCCCCTTTAAGTGATTTACTCCATCGGATATCGTTTGTAATGTCAAGTAGTAAATATTATAAAATTAAAGGCTCCCTATTTTAAACTGAAAATAACTTGCTCCGGTAGAATAATTGTATACTTGGTAGTGTAAAACTATTATAAAACTATCTTAAACAAAACGTTAAAAAGGGCAAAGTGTTGTATATTATCCCAGTTCCAATTCTACAGAGAAAATTTTGTTAAAAGGGACCACTGAAACTTTGAAGGGCAAGTCATATTACTAATTAGAGCATACCCGGGTTGAAAACTATCACTTGAGGTCATCGCACTTCATGCTTCTCACTTAATTCTTGTGATCAATCAGTCCAACAAAAACAGCTGAAAAACAAAGACAAATATTCAAACAAATTAAAAATTATACATGCATGTATTTTTATTAATAAGGTCTGTGGTCAGCCTTTTTCAGTCAAAGATGAATCTCATTGCTTATATTCTTATGTCGCCGCAGTTAAAATCTATGTCAAAATTCAAAGCAAGTAAATAAGCAAAGAAATAAATTAATGTTCCTCGACATTAGCCTGGTGGTTGTACTACTTAATTTCTCAAACGTTCTTCGTGATTACAAAAGAAAAACACTCTTGATAAACAACATAGGCTTGTGGCTTTCGAAGAAGTTTATACATAGTATAGAATAAAACAACTGTCATTCGCCGACTTTATTCAGCTCGAACCATGCAATAAGCAGTTCAACTGTACAATTTCAGTTAAAGAACTCGTTTTATATCCGAAAATCGGTGTGTAAGCTGCATTTTAGGTTAGGTAATTCATGCATGAAAACACCATGTCCGTTGCAGCACAACAAAAATAAAAGAAATAATCAGATGTGGTGCACTTAACGCTTTTTGAACCTACACTTAGCTTGATCGATAAACCCTCAGCAAAAACACTGAACAATTACCAGGAAAAATTGTTAGAAAAGAGAAAGATATTTTAAAAAAAAATCATAATAATCTTACCTTACTTTCCAAAATCAAACGTCACGTTATCTCCAATCAGTACAAAAGGCGCCCAATCCTTCACGTCAGAGTAGCCGTTACATCTCATCCACTTCATGGCCTGGTGAAGAGAGTCACTAGCACTTTCCCCACGAACAAGATGATCGTAGAAATGACTCATTAACTGCTCTGTTGCGCTGTCATCCAGAGCCCACAGTGACACCAACACGGAACGTGCGCCAGATCCCAGGAATGCTCGAGCAATTCCGACAGCTCACTCGGCCTTAATCTGTCCACTTGCACTATGGCAACAGCTAAGGACTACCAGTTTAGCTCGCACTTGAACTTGTGAAATATCACATGCTGTCTATAAGTAGACTTCTTCTACAGGTATACCATTAGGAATGCGAATGGAAGGTGCCAGGGCAATTTCTCCTCTTTCACTATCACCGTGAGCAGCCAAATGTATTAGAGCTACCGATTCCATGGCTTCAAGTACAGCCTGCTTAGTGGCCTGCTGTCCTACTAAAGGCTCAACACCCAGCTTTTTCCTACCATTTTCGCTTCCTTTTCTGCACCAGGCAGTCGCGAAATGGACTTAAGACATCCTTTGAAAATCACCTTGCCAACATCAGGATTCCCCACTATCAGTACACCGGTCTGACTGTGATAGTCTGCTGGACTGTCATGGATGAGCCTGAGAACTGTTAAAGAAGGAGCGAGGCGGATCTTGAAAGTTTCTGATAAGGTCTTACCACTTTCATCAGGCAACGCGGCGAATGGAATGTTGTATAAAGAACGATCGGGAACAACGATGACTTCAGAGCCGTCAAGGAAGTCAGCCACAGGAGCGATGATTAATTTGTAACACAGTGAAAGATTCATTTTGGGTCCTTGGTTTTCTTCACTTTCATTTCCAATTCGGAAAACTTCATGGCTATCATCCTCGCAGGAATTGGATTTACCTTGTATAGCATTCAAAGAGTCATCCTGGTTTAACTCTGTTGGCCGTGGTGACATACCAAAACTTCTAAAGCTTTTAGTGGCAAAAAAGTCGTCCAGATTTTTAACAGATTTGTCGTAAGTAATAATCTCCTTTCCTTCTATTTGTCGAAAATGTTGGAGTCCGTTGTTTTTAAGAATCCAGAAATATATCCTGTCAAGACAATAGGAGACGTATAGACAAGAACAATTAAGTTCTTTGTCCATGATGTTTTCAATACCAGCCCATGTTTCGGGATTAGCGGAGACTTGATTCATCACAGAGTACCGAGCTGAAATTAAATCCGCTAAAGCCCTGGCTTTTCCAAGCTCTGAAACATACAAAGCTTTTTTGGGATTTCCAGTTTGACAAAGCAGTGTACAGAGTATATGGTAGGATGAAATATTGATATCCGTGTAAGAGATCTTCCAATAATCGTTATCTCGTAGAGAGCCACGGATTGTCTCGCATTTTTTGATAGCAGTAAGTAAGTATGACGTAGCTTCCTGAATCTTTCCTTCTCGTAATCTTATGCCTGCTAGTGCCTTGAGTGATTGGTATTGCGTTTCAATGTCGCCAATGTCCTCACTTATCTTAAGCGACTTGTTGAACTGTTTGTCAGCTTTAACACGTTCGCCACCTTTAAGCAAAACGCGGCCTAACAATAAGATGGAAAAGGCTTCTATTTCTTGGTATCCAATGTCTTTACTGATCGCAATTGCTTCTTCGCAACATTCTTTAGCCTTGACACAGTCACCAATTGAGTACAAGATAGCTCCTTGCGCTGATAAAGAGGCGGCTTTTTCGGCTCTGTCTCCAACTTTTGATGCGATGATAAGTGCTTTTTGATTCCATTCGTTAGCTCTGGGATATTTACCGAGAGAGTAAAATAAAGCGGCGAGTTTATTTAAACACCTAATTAGTCCTTGCTTGTTACCATGTTTTGTTTGGATGGCAAGTGATTTCTCGAGATGTTCCTTCGCCTTGTCATATTCGCCAACTGATCGATACAGAGCTCCAAGGTTTGCGTAACAGGAGGCTTCTCCATTTCTTTCACCGATTTCTTGCTTGATCGCAAGTGATTTCTCGAGATGTTCTTTCGCCTTGTCATATTCTCCAACTGATCGATACATAACTCCAAGGTTTGTGTAACAGGAGGACTCTCCATTTTTGTCACCAATTTCTTTCATGATCGCAAGTGATTTCTCGAGATGTTTCTTCGCCTTGTCAAATTCGCCAACTTATTGATACACAGCTCCAAGGTTCAAGTAACAGGAGGCTTCTCCATTTCTGTCACCAATTTCTTTCATCATCGCAAGTGATTTCTCGTGATGTTTCTTGGCCTTGTCATATTCGCCAACTGATTGATACACAGCTCCAAGGTTTGTGTAACAGGAGGCTTCTCCTTTTCTGTCACCAATTTCTTTCATGATCGCAAGTGATTTCTCGAGATGTTCATTCGCCTTGTCATATTCGCCAACTGATTTATACACAACTCCAAGGTTTGCGTAACAGGAGGCTTCTCCATTTTTGTCACCAATTTCTCTCATGATCGCAAGTGATTTCTCGAGACGTTCATTCGCCTTGTCATATTCGCCAACTGATTGATACACAGCTCCAAGGTTTGCGTAACAGGAGGCTTCTCCATTTTTGTCACCAATTTCTCTCATGATCGCAAGTGATTTCTCGAGACGTTCATTCGCCTTGTCATATTCGCCAACTGATTGATACACAGCTCCAAGGTTTGGGTAACAGGAGGCTTCTCCATTTCTGTCACCAATTTCTTTCATGATCGCAAGTGATTTCTCGTGATGTTCATTCGCCTTGTCATATTCGCCAACTGATTCATACACAGCTCCAAGGTTTGCGTAACAGGAGGCTTCTCCATTTTTGTCACCAATTTCTCTCATGATCGCAAATGATTTACTTAGATGTTTCTTCGCCTTGTCATATTCTCCAACTGATCGATGCACAGCTCCAAGGTTTTTGTAACAGTCGGCTTGTCCATTTCTTTCACCGATTTCTTGTTCGATCGCAAGTGATTTCTCGAGATGTTCTCTCGCCTTGTCATATTCGCCAACCGATCGATACACAGCTCCAAGGTTTGGGTAACAGGAGGCTTCTCCATTTTTGTCACCAGTTTCTTTCACGATCGCAAGTGATTTACTTAGATGTTTCTTCGCCTTGTCATATTCGCCAACTGATTGATACACAGCTCCAAGGTTTAGGTAACAGGAGGCTTCTCCATTTCTTTCACCGATTTCTTTCATGATCGCAAGTGATTTCTCGTGATGTTTCTTCGCCTTGTCATATTCTCCAACTGATTGATACACAGCTCCAAGGTTCAAGTAACAGAAGCTTCTCCATTTTTGTCACCAATTTCTTTCACGATCGCAAGTGATTTACTTAGATGTTTCTTCGCCTTGTCATATTCTCCGACTGATTGATACACAGCTCCAAGGTTTCCGTAGCAGTCGGCTTCTCCATTTCTTTCACCGATTTCTTGTTTGATCGCAGTGATTTCTCGAGATGTTCTTTCGCCTTGTCATATTCTCTAACTGATCGATACACAGCTCCAAGGTTTGTGTAACAGGAGGCTTCCCCATTTTTGTCACCAATTTCTTTCAAGATCGCAAGTGATTTCTCGTGATGTTTCTTCGCCTTGTCAAATTCGCCAACTGATTGATACACAGCTCCAAGGTTTGCGTAACAGAGGCTTCCCCATTGTTGTCACCAATTTCTTTCATGATGGCAAGTGATTTACTTAGATGTTCTCTCGCCTTGTCATATTCGCCAACTGATCCATACACAGCTCCAAGGTTTGTGTAACAGGAGGCTTCTCCATTTCTGTAACCGATTTTTGTGCTTATTTTCAGTGCATTGTCGTAGAGTTCTCTTGCTTCTGCGTATTTTCTTTGACTGAAATGCAATTTCGCTAGTTTGAAGCTTAGCTCACACTGTTCAAGTTCTTCTCCACTTTCACGGTAAAATCTGGAGGATTTTTTCTGTGCATCGTATCGTATTTGTGCTGTCATTGATAGCACGATAAGCATTTGACATCATCAAATATACCCCCTTGTACAGTGATTTCGCTAGTTTATCGTCTTTGATGCCTGCTCCTTGTTTGAAGATGGCTAAGCATTCCTTGCATATTTCGATGCTCTTTAGAACTCGATTGGTGTTGAGAAGGAAGAAAGCAACTATGAGGCCGATAGAGATAGCTTGTGTAACTTCGTCTATGTTGTTCATGTCAAGCACTTCTGCTAGCGTTAAATGAAAATTACAGTTGAAAGAAATGTGACGCCAAGTCCATTAGTTGCATTTTTTAAAATTTCTAAGACGTTTTCCTTTGAAGTGTTGCGAGACTATACTTTTTATGTTTATTATATTTACTATTTTCACGTATAAAGGCCCCAACTTCACATTGAATTTCTCTAAATTTCCATTTTGAAGAGCATAACGTCACTCCACTTCTAAGCAGGTTACAAAGTTCTGTATGCAAAGAGCTGGTGATGGAAAAAGGCGCATCGATTTGGACTAGTGGATGTGATATCTGCAGATAAGGAGAAAGTGGTGGGACAAAATATTTGAGGCGTTATCAACAAAACCTAGAAAGGAGTGAAAAGAGAAAACATCGTTCGGAAAACTTGGCCTTTTGCTCATCCACTGTTTAATTTCATTCTAAAAGATTGAACAAAAATACATTCCCAGAACAAATGTAAAATAGTTTCCGGGTATTTTTTTACAGAAACTGCTAAGGCTATCAGCATGCGATACCGATTTTGAATAAATACTGTTTGTAGCTATTCTTCTATGAAGGAATTTAAACTGAAAGGTTCGCAATTTCGATTCCCGGGTGCACAAGAAAGCCAAACTGTATGAGCTACGCCAATCTATATAGTCCACGGATTGAGAGTTGCAATCTAAGAGCCATTTGCTTTGACTTTTACGTGGAATAGAAGCTATTTGCTTGATAAGCGTTTTATAGGCTACATTACAAAACTCCGTTGAAGCCAGCAGATTACTTAAATCTTGATATATATACTGGAGGAAATTAGTTTTGACAGAAAATTTCTCCTTAAAGGCATCAAAGGTTAAAAAATGGAAATTTTCATCAAGTAGGTGGTTTCGGAAATGATATGCCAGATTTGAATATTAGAGAGATCAGGGGGCTGTTTTTTTTTTTAAATTAAGACACGACCAAATTTCAATCAGTTCTTTAGTAAAAGGATCATCTATTTCCAGCGAGGCAACATCATTGACATTTAGGTTACCAGTAATAAGTAAATTAGCATTATACTTTGCGAGAAAAAAAGTCCTGAAAAAGGTTTCATTTCCCTTTGTTACTTGGGTCTAAGTACTTTTGAATCCATTTCGCTTTCAGGGCGCGGTTGAAAATTTGAATGTCCAACATTTAAGTCCGCCAGTTGCGTAATCATTGATCATTTCTACTCGTTTAATTTTGTCCCGTTTGCCATCCCATAGAAATTCATACAACAGATTGTTTATGTCTTTCAGATGACTACTCGACGTAGGGAGCGGAGACATAATATAAACTCACTGCGAAGCTAGTAGGCTCTTAATAACCACTATTTTCCCGAGAAGCGTTAGTCTCCTAAACTGCCAATTTTCAATTGTTTTAGAAATGGTCTCCTTTTTTTCTTCATAATTCAATGTTATAGATTATTCTTTGATGGTAGATAACCAGACTCCCAGAGCTTTAACTTTGTAGGAAGGCCACGAAATATTCTTGTAAGCTGTTATTTTTCTTCTTTGAAAACGCATGGCGCCGATCCAAAGTGCCTCTGTTTTCTCATAATTAATTCTAAGACCGGAAATGGATGCGAAATAATCTAGCAATCTGAAAGACTGCTGCATCAATTTCTGTGAACCATCTAAAATTAATGTAGTATCATCTGCGTACTGACTTATTTTGCATTCCGCGTCTAAAACACAAATCCCCTTAATTTGAACACAGTTCCTAATAGCATTACCTAGTATTTCCACGCATAAATAAAGAGATAAGGGGAAAGCAGGCATCCTTGCCTAACGCCTCCATTAAGCTGGAAGAATTCTGAGGACCACTGCTAGTAGCTGGACAGAGGGTGTTGTTAATAAGGAAAAATCTAAACGGCATTGAATTTCTGGTTTTTTCCTTCTCCAAGTAAAACGTCTGTCATCTGGTTTGAAAACACGCCAAATGTCAGTCAGTTCAAAATTTTCCTTTAAGATCTCTACTTCATCACTCGACTTTGAATGAGTACTGGGAATGCCGCCCTTTTTATCTTTATGTAT
>JAHPZR010036875.1:0-7500 GCA_019787425.1 Platygyra sinensis
ACTCTAAGGATGATGAGCCTGTCAGTTGAAAGTTCTGGTTTGTGCTTTCTCAATTACAAAGACTTTACGGTTTCAAAATTATTTGTCTTATGAATGTATGTACACCTTCTAGCAAGCCTTGGACTAATATCCCTCTCATCCAGGGACGGTAGCTGCATGACCCTGACCCACCTGCCTTAAAGACTAATTAATCTGAAAGAGCTGTAGGGGGCAGAATGACTGCTATATCGTTAAGTTTCTATTTCAGTGCAACTGACTGCTTGTGATAGTGATCCTTGTCTTAACGGTGGATACTGTGAAAGTGACCCAAAAACTCCTGAGTTATACCAGTGTCGCTGTGGAGATTGGTTTAAAGGAGCCAACTGCCAAGGTAGGTAAAATATTAAACCTGGTACATAACTGACAAGGTACTGAACACTCCTTCAGCAACAGGTTCCAGATACGGCATGAAAGAACTACTGACCTCAAAGAAAAAAGTTGCACGAGTGTCTTTGTATTTTCTTCTTGAAAATTATTCCCTCTGAAAATCGAATAACAGAGAAATGTATATCGCAGGTAATCTGCGATTAACAAGCGTTACCTTCAGGGGACTTAGATACTCCTGAATGACAAGGGAGATGAGCAATTAGAATGAGCGCTAGGAGTAGTAGTAGGAGTAGTAGTAGTAGTAGTAGTAGTAGTAGTAGTAGTAGTAGTATAGTAGTAGTAGTAGTAGTAGTAGTAGTAGTAGTAGTAGTAGTAGTAGTAGTAGTAGTAGTAGTAGTAGTAATAATAGTAGTAGCAACTTTATTTAAAGAGGGTGACACATAACAGTTAAAAACTGACAAACCAGTGGCCCTCTAGTCTAAGTTACTTCGACTCGCTCAATTCGTGTCATCAGAACTCAGCTTTGCCAGTTCTAATATCTACGCACTGAACTGGAATAACAGGAATTATTAAAAACTGGATCATTGGATAATGCAATTCGAGAGTTTTCATTGGCTTAGCCATTATGGTATATGAGCCATTATACCATGATCTACAAAAAATGGCGAGCGTATGCGTGATTTTTTGGGCCTTTTTGTTTTTATTATAGTCTAGTTTTCTATATTTTGGGGGCGTTTCAATAAAACAATTATTCCACTCGCGCTTGTTGGATATGAGATGATTATAGCCAACTCGGCGCTACGCGCCTCGTTGGCTATCTATCATCTCATATCCAACGCGCGCTCATGGAATAATTGTTAAATAGCATAGTAAGCAATTAGTAATATTCAAAATGAGATAATCATAGGTGAACTGTGATATAATCATAACAAACAATTGATTGGTATCTCTAAACTTAATTCTCAGATCAGATATTTCCCTGCGATGCCAAACCTTGTTTTAATGGAGCAACATGTAGAAATGATGAAATGGAAATGTCGGTGTACCACTGCGATTGTCCGGACGGTTACTTTGGAAAGAATTGCCAAGGTAATAACGAAGAATGAAGAACTTTGCTTAAGCTTTCTTTCAGGAACTTCCTATATCCATATAAGCCTTAAGCGACTTTCAGACCTCTAAGTTGTGGATAAAATCCAGTTATTGAAACACCAGTGGTGCATTTTTTTTTTTTTTTTTTTGCACAGTCTGTTAGAACTTCAAAGAATCATCCAAGAAATGACACTTCTGCTTTACTGAACAAGGCTGATAGTGTAGACATAATACCTTTTAAGCTGTTGAAAACCTGGCTCATGGGCAATACTGGAGCCAAGTATAATAATATAATTCCTTTTTTCTTATTCTAGTCCCCTCTTACATCGAAATTGGTTGCTTTGGGTTTTCTAAATCAATATTGAAAGACGTTCTTGCCAATCATAAATATGATTTTGATCCAGCGAAAGTTAAAACGTACATCAAGGAATGCGCTGAGCTAGCATTCCAGAAGGGGTACAGTCATTTTGCTCTGGGCCTCGACGGCAATTGCTTGTCAAGTGAACATGCTGAAAAAGAGTACTTCGTGAAAAAAGGCACCAAGCCACAAAACTGCAAAGATGGTATCGGAAGCAAGACTTCAATCGATGTATATACCTTTGGTGAGTCAATAAATACCACTGTGATAGTATCAGAGTAGTTGTTCACCATATACAGTATTAAAACACTATAAACTACCAATTATTGGCCACAAAATATGCTTAAATAAAACAGCTAGAAAGATTATCTTAATTACTTACGTGCACTTTAATTTGCACCAAGTGTTAATCATTAACGACAAATTTTATTAGCTCTTGGCCAGTCACAAAGAATCCTTTAACAAATAAATTAATCAGTAATACCTCTTCCAATGCCCGGAGGGGTGGGAATGGGGAGGAGGGGGCAACAAGGGGAGGCTCTGAACAGAGGTCTAACCTCTTGCCCTCATATCTATTATTTTTGACAGGAACGGTAATCCTTTCATATGCCTCCCTTAGAAAATGTAACCCATTTAAGATACGTATAACACACTTTCACCGAATCTTAAAATATCCTGCGATTATCTTGCTATCCAAAACTGGTCCACCAGAAAATTTCTACTCTAAAAAATCCTCCAATCATTAATTTTGAACTCAGAAAAGACCTTCGCGTTCTTTGTACCTCCTTGCCACTAATATAATTGTGCAAGAAATTTTCAAAGGTTCTTCAAAATAACTAAATGATACGTTTTTTCTCTCTTTTCTGCACTTCAAGTTATGAAAACCCAATATACCTCTGTATGTACGTACTCCCAGCCCGAAAAAGGATCTCTTTCGGGCGGAGGCTCCACCTGTAGTCCAATTCAAGTTGTGAAAAATCTGAATTCTTATTCTATCATCTAGTCATTGTCACATTCAATAGCATGCAGCTTTACATATATAAATTGTATGACGAATGCTGTTATTGCTACATGAGTCTCACGATAAATCTTACTTCTTTTTTAGAACATGTACCAAAATTTGTTCCTCAAGGTTGTTTTGTTGAAAAAGACAAGGGCGAGAAGCTGTTGACAATCAAATACGCCAGTTTCTATAGCAACACAGACCCGAAGGCGACCATTGTTTACTGTTCTACCTTAGCTCGGGACATGAGCTACGAGTTTTTTGCTGTGCAGAATGAAGTGGAATGTTGGACCAGTAAAGACATTGCGAAAACGTACAACAAGTATGGAAAGTCGGATCATTGTGTTGATGGAGTTGGCGAACAGTCAACAAACTTTGTGTATCGTCTGCAGCCTTCGTATCCTTATCCCACGGGTTGTGATAATGATCCTTGCCAGAACAATGGGTTTTGTGTAGTGAACAAGGATGTTAAACTACAGTACACATGTGAATGTCAAGAGATGTTCATCGGTAAAAACTGTGAAGGTTAGCTTTAAAAAGATGTGTTGAACTAAACGGAACTACCCTTAACCAATAACTCGGTTTTTTTAAGATTCTTAACTATATTGCTTCCACAAATTACGTCAACATAATATTGTTGTCTCTGTCCTTTACTTAGGGAAAACTTTCAGTTAACGTTTTCTATAAAGATAATAGAGAAAACCCATGAGCATGGATATAACAGTTTTATCTCAATCGTATAGACGTTCAAATCTAAGATTTATGTACAAAATCCATTTCAGGAAATCCTCACTGGATTTCAATTCAGAGTCGTTCATATTAGTGTTTTACAATGATTGTTTCAATAAAAGGTACTAAATTAGTATTAAGCTTTCTTATAATGAGCCGTAACCGGGAACGGAGATCGTGAGTCTTGGGATCCGCGCGAACCTATGATATGAGCAATTTTGCTAGTTTTAGAAAAAATTGTGCCACCTTGACAAATATATCCGCGTGGATCCACGCACATGTCGTGGGTTCTCGCGTGCATGTTGTAATGTTGCGTGATTAAACCGTAAGAGCTGCCATTTTTCACTCAAAACACCCATCGGCGAGTGCTCTTATTCATCGACAACAGACAATGCATTTATTAGATTTTATTTTACACAAACAAAACTGAGCAGTATCAACAAATGTAAACTTATTGAGCCTTGATAAAACATCGCGCGTTGCTTACTGTTCAGGCAAAACTGAAAGTTGTAATAACGTTTTTTTCTCACTTTTCGGTCGTGATAGACTCTGGCGAAATCCTCGCAAGCGTGTGGTAAGAGGAGGGAAACTTAAAAGTCCTGAAATGCTGTTATATCCAAATATATCCATTTAGTTTTTTCATTGTGTTATGGAAAAGCTAGCTCTGTTAATCTAGCTTCAACAATGTGAAATTTAGAGTGGAGTAATGTGGGGCTCTTGTAAAATAATCAGCGGTACTCATCTTGGTCAGTGATATAAAGCGTGACATACCTTAATTCGACTCTGTCTTACTTCACTCAAACTGGAACAGCTTACGACGAAAATACTTAAGCAACATTCTAACAGAGTTAAACTTGTTGAGTTGTGGACCAGAAGCATCAAAAGTCTTCGGAATTTCGGAAGCCACATTCCCTGCGATGCATCCTCACGCGATATGATGGCGCAATTTGTTTTAAAATGGCAAAATTGTTCCGTATCATAGGGACAGCTCCAATACTTGATTATGGCTCATGGTTAAACAGAATATCAAAACCAGCTTTTGGACAATCTCCAAAGCTTACAAGGCATTTACATTACAATGCCTATTACTGAATTTCAAACATTTGTCACGAGGGGAGATCTAGTAAGACCAAGTTAAAAAAAGTTGTTCAAAAATGATGGGTTTTTTCAATTTATTGTCTAGTTCAAACATTTCCATGTGATAGCAAACCTTGCTTGAATGGAGCAATTTGCGCAAATGATGTTAAAGATATCGCAAAATACCACTGCAAATGCACCAGCGACTACAGCGGAGTCAACTGCCAAGGTAAACTGCGCAATACTCACGTGTTGTTCTTGTTAAAGCAGTCTTATACATCCAAAATGGTATTTTTTTTATAAAACCACTTAAAAGTTTACTAATATTAACTATTAGTATTTTTTCAGAGCTTAACAAAGAGTTTCCAGTAATCTGCTTGGTTGAGCAATTCCTTATATGACCAGAAGCCATAATCGGATTATGGCTCCTCATATGCCGT
This sequence comes from Platygyra sinensis, assembly GCA_019787425.1. Classification (NCBI taxonomy): domain Eukaryota; kingdom Metazoa; phylum Cnidaria; class Anthozoa; order Scleractinia; family Merulinidae; genus Platygyra; species Platygyra sinensis. The sequence goes on from JAHPZR010036875.1 coordinate 5,063, forward strand.
TTTATTAAATTCTCAACCTGGGATAATGCAATTCTAGCTTTGTGATTGGTTCACTGTATCTGGGTTAACAGCCCTTATGGCATTTATGCAGAGGCTCAAACTCATATAACAACAAAAAAAGAAAACCCATAAATGGTTATCGCCTCGTGGATCCACAGCTACTTTTACAATGTTATGACGAAATTCATGGTCATTGACTGGACAGATGCATGAAAAACTGACGTCAATTTGTTAAATGACGAATACTGAAATGCGCTAATGGTATTCCCTATCATGCTGTCTGCTATAACAGATAGCTTAGTGAATAAATGAAAGAACATATCGACTAGTTAACTAACTAATATATTAATTAATTGATTACTGTATTAATTAATACCTTCCTCGTCGCCAATCATGTGTGTAAATGTGGTCCAAGGGAACGCACAGGGAATGAAATGGCCGACATTCTCCAGACACGTGCATGAGCAACAAGAGACACACGCTAGGCAACAGTATTACATAACTATGATACTTTAATATATAATTCTATTTCCTCACTTCCTGGCTACGATTAAATTATTTATTCATTCATCCATTTATCCATTCAATCAATCATTCATTAAAACGTTTATCTCATTCCCAGTACCTTCGTTCACGCAAATCGCTTGCTTCAGATACTCTAAAAGGCTTACAGTCCTTGGAGACTTCAGGAACGATCTAGATTGGAAGGCAGCGAACGATACCGTGGAGAAATGCGCCGAGCTGGCATTTGAAAAGGAATACAAACATTTCACACTTGGAAATAACGGATTGTGCCTCTCTGGAGAAGACATCAGTCAATGGTATTATGCGGGAGGAGGGATGGAAGCAAAAAAGTGTAAGCAGGGGATTGGACTTAGCGGCGCCATGTACGTTTACACATTTGGTAAGGAATTTAATTTAACTAATATAGTAAAAGGTACCTTCAGTAAGAAGTAATCGACTTAAGCCCTGAAATACCCGTCACATGTAGCAGTTGAAATTTTGATCACAACAGCCACTAAATACTTGTCAACTATTGTTTTCCCCACTTTTAAAAGGCGGAAAATGGCAACATGCACTCAGGAACTAGGTCAAAATTTTTCACTGATATGTGCAGAGGTAAGGGGGACATTGCGTGAAAACTGTAGTGTTTCAGCAGTTATGACGACGACTGTCTCAATTATTGCTGATTTGAAATTCTCGCAAATTAGTAATTAAGAAATTCGCTAATTTTGACCCACATCAACCCTGCAATTTACCTCAGATGCTTAAGAAACTAAGTAAGGATACTATGTTTTAGTCTTTTGTCAAGGTGTAACTTCCTACTCATGTCAACAAAAATAATGCTTGCAATAAGAGTATTACTAGTAATAGTTATCACTAAAGCTGCCCCCGCTTTCTTTTATATTTCTGCTGATTGGAAACAATAATATTGAACGTTATTGTATGAACTAAACTTTTATATGTTTTTGTAAACTTTGCCACTCATACTGTTCAAGAAACTTAGGCATATTATCATAAATATTATCCAAAGAATCAACTAAGTTAACTGAATCAACACATTCTGTTTGACTCATTCTATCACATGATATATTCTTTACACAATACTCTCGCGAAGTGCATTCTGGAAAAAAAATATCCAACCACTCTGTTGTTCTAGTCTGATACTGAAACAAACCAGTTGTCTTGATATACACTCTTTTTTATATAAGAATATATTTTATAACAAAAAGGCTAGGCTGAAATTTGCCAAATTTCAAGAGTATTTTAAGAATAAATACAATACCCTGGATGCTAATGACTGTATTTTATTTGTAGTTCATTCCTGTCGTGATTTATAGTCTTTTATTTGAAGCTTACAAATTGGTTTATTTTTATTTTTTATTTTTTTTCTTCCTGCACAACTCGCCTCGACTAGCTTACGCTATATGCGAGTTGTGCATGTTCTCCGTTTTAAGTGTTATTATTAATAAAGTTTATTTGTTGTTGTTGTTGTTGTTGTATACAGTTTTATGATTACAGTTTTACGTGATTACACTCAATTGTCCTTGACATAGTTGAAACAAAATCGGGTACTTTCGTTTCCATCACGCTATTTCTGTGCGAAATGCTTTTTTCAAAGCCAAAAAAAAATTGTTGTTTGGCGTGACATCTTGGCCTCGCTGACTGCAACGAAAAGCGGTGGAGCACATGCACAATGTAACGCGATACAGATCCAGATACCAAACACTTGTAATTGATACCCCAATAAATTCCAAACGGAAATGTCTTGAGCTATAATGTAGGAATTATACAAGGATATTTAGTCTAACACATTCTTATAAAAGAAAAGAGTGTACGAGCAAATGTATCTCGAAAGCAGAACAGAAGTGAGATGTAAACAGAAGCATCGCGTTACAGTCGCCATATATGCGAATTAGAGTCAAGCCTTGTCCTCA
>JAHPZR010036875.1:15000-17157 GCA_019787425.1 Platygyra sinensis
TAACAAATTGACGTCAGTTTTTCATGCATCTGTCCAGTCAATGACCATGAATTTCGTCATAACATTGTAAAAGTAGCTGTGGATCCACGAGGCGATAACCATTTATGGGTTTTCTTTTTTTGTTGTTATATGAGTTTGAGCCTCTGCATAAATGCCATAAGGGCTGTTAACCCAGATACAGTGAACCAATCACAAAGCTAGAATTGCATTATCCCAGGTTGAGAATTTAATAAAACGGCATATGAGGAGCCATAATCCGATTATGGCTTCTGGTCATATAAGGAATTGCTCAACCAAGCAGATTACTGGAAACTCTTTGTTAAGCTCTGAAAAAATACTAATAGTTAATATTAGTAAACTTTTAAGTGGTTTTATAAAAAAAATACCATTTTGGATGTATAAGACTGCTTTAACAAGAACAACACGTGAGTATTGCGCAGTTTACCTTGGCAGTTGACTCCGCTGTAGTCGCTGGTGCATTTGCAGTGGTATTTTGCGATATCTTTAACATCATTTGCGCAAATTGCTCCATTCAAGCAAGGTTTGCTATCACATGGAAATGTTTGAACTAGACAATAAATTGAAAAAACCCATCATTTTTGAACAACTTTTTTTAACTTGGTCTTACTAGATCTCCCCTCGTGACAAATGTTTGAAATTCAGTAATAGGCATTGTAATGTAAATGCCTTGTAAGCTTTGGAGATTGTCCAAAAGCTGGTTTTGATATTCTGTTTAACCATGAGCCATAATCAAGTATTGGAGCTGTCCCTATGATACGGAACAATTTTGCCATTTTAAAACAAATTGCGCCATCATATCGCGTGAGGATGCATCGCAGGGAATGTGGCTTCCGAAATTCCGAAGACTTTTGATGCTTCTGGTCCACAACTCAACAAGTTTAACTCTGTTAGAATGTTGCTTAAGTATTTTCGTCGTAAGCTGTTCCAGTTTGAGTGAAGTAAGACAGAGTCGAATTAAGGTATGTCACGCTTTATATCACTGACCAAGATGAGTACCGCTGATTATTTTACAAGAGCCCCACATTACTCCACTCTAAATTTCACATTGTTGAAGCTAGATTAACAGAGCTAGCTTTTCCATAACACAATGAAAAAACTAAATGGATATATTTGGATATAACAGCATTTCAGGACTTTTAAGTTTCCCTCCTCTTACCACACGCTTGCGAGGATTTCGCCAGAGTCTATCACGACCGAAAAGTGAGAAAAAAACGTTATTACAACTTTCAGTTTTGCCTGAACAGTAAGCAACGCGCGATGTTTTATCAAGGCTCAATAAGTTTACATTTGTTGATACTGCTCAGTTTTGTTTGTGTAAAATAAAATCTAATAAATGCATTGTCTGTTGTCGATGAATAAGAGCACTCGCCGATGGGTGTTTTGAGTGAAAAATGGCAGCTCTTACGGTTTAATCACGCAACATTACAACATGCACGCGAGAACCCACGACATGTGCGTGGATCCACGCGGATATATTTGTCAAGGTGGCACAATTTTTTCTAAAACTAGCAAAATTGCTCATATCATAGGTTCGCGCGGATCCCAAGACTCACGATCTCCGTTCCCGGTTACGGCTCATTATAAGAAAGCTTAATACTAATTTAGTACCTTTTATTGAAACAATCATTGTAAAACACTAATATGAACGACTCTGAATTGAAATCCAGTGAGGATTTCCTGAAATGGATTTTGTACATAAATCTTAGATTTGAACGTCTATACGATTGAGATAAAACTGTTATATCCATGCTCATGGGTTTTCTCTATTATCTTTATAGAAAACGTTAACTGAAAGTTTTCCCTAAGTAAAGGACAGAGACAACAATATTATGTTGACGTAATTTGTGGAAGCAATATAGTTAAGAATCTTAAAAAAACCGAGTTATTGGTTAAGGGTAGTTCCGTTTAGTTCAACACATCTTTTTAAAGCTAACCTTCACAGTTTTTACCGATGAACATCTCTTGACATTCACATGTGTACTGTAGTTTAACATCCTTGTTCACTACACAAAACCCATTGTTCTGGCAAGGATCATTATCACAACCCGTGGGATAAGGATACGAAGGCTGCAGACGATACACAAAGTTTGTTGACTGTTCGCCAACTCCATCAACACAATGATCCGACTTTCCATA
>JAHPZR010036877.1:0-17500 GCA_019787425.1 Platygyra sinensis
AAAGACCTGACATTGTAACCGTAAACGTTCCTGTAATCTGCTTCGTTTTGCCCTTTCCAACAAATGGCACGCTCTTTGCCCCTTTTTCATGGAGAGTGTGACTAGCGGAACAGACACGGGACAATAGGGTTTGGCCTTCTAGCACTTGGTGCATGGATTGTAGTGTTTTGATTTCGCTGAAATGACAGTTTCGCTATTTTCAAAAGTCCAGGAGCCACAGGTATCTTCTCAGTCGTAGGAATTGTGCCATCTTCTTGCCTTCACTTTCTATGGCGGTGGAGGCAAGAGAAAATGAGGGGACAGAGAGGGAGGCTACCAGTCCAGGCCTTGGAATATGTCAATTCCACTCAACTGTTATTTTAGGTTTGCGGAAAGTGTATTTCCTCTTACGTCTGCATGATTCCACTCTTTAGGTGATCACGCAATTTAGAACCCGTAGTCCACGGAGAAATACTCTTTGTCGATAGAAGCGCCTTTTACGACTACATTAGAGAGAGTGGGTATTTCTAGATGGATAAATCAAAGTGGGAGATATATTTTCACAACTAGTTAGGAATAAAATGGCACATACAGACGGGCGGAAATACAGTTCTGAGTGCGGGTCAACAAAAACATCAAAACTTTCCTGCGGGACATGTTATAAAGGTCGCGGAAGCTGTTACGGACTATGCACTGTGGCTTTTTTTTTAATGGAGTTTACGAGCCGATATCGATGGACTTCGACTTTGATATTGGCAACGACAATGAGATTTTCTCCTCATACTAAAGAGAGAAAGCTTACATTAGTGCAAATTAACCGAAGGTGGAAGAAAACGAACGAACATGATCAATGGAAGATGATGACTCCCCGCGTCTTTGCCGGTTTTCTCTGTTGGAAAAGCAGTCAGAAGAACTGAGTTATCCCTTTCGCTTAGTTCAGCTGATTCAAATAATTTTTGGTCGCTTATATGGGGCTTAGTTTTGTCTTTGAATTAAAAATTGTTTCTGTCGCTTATCAGTACTGAGTGTTTCTGTTTCTCTGTGAATTCAAAATTATTTCTACCCGGGTTTCTGTCGCAGATCGCCTCGCTCAAAGCTACAGGAGTTGTTTTGTCGCTGTACAGTATTCACAACTAGTTCTGTTGCTACTTCATGATCGCTATGCTTCTAGTTGTTAAGTCCTTGTGCCGGCATTCAAAATTATTTCTCTCGCTGAGCGCTACTCTCCAAGTTATTTGTTACTGTACTAGTCACTGGTCGCCCCACTTAGAGTTGTTTCCAAGTTATTTCTCTGACTGGTCGCTTCGCTGCGTGCTTTTATGTCACTGTACCACTATTCAACATTATTTCTGTTGCTGATCTCTTCTCTCCAAGCTGTTATTTTGTTGACTTATTTTCTTGGTAGGTTCGATTACCAGCCGTTGTTCAGGAACTGTGAGCCCGCGCTCCTCCCCCGAAGGTTCTTCTCGGGGAAGGTAGACCTGACACGAGAGAGCGGCAGAAATCGAGCCTATTTTCTTGATTGATCGCTAGCGGTTCCGAGTTGTTTTATCCGCACTGTTAGGGACAAGTAAACTTCTGTCGCATGGTTGAGTGAAAGTATTCAAACGGGTTTCTGTCGCTTATCAACGATCAAGATGAAAGACCAAATACGCACTTGAAAAACAATTGCAATGTTTATATTTTTTTTTCCAAGATGCATGCATAGAAATGTTTAAGATCTCATGACTGTTCCGAAAGTCAGGCTAATACCACAATGAGAAGCGTTAACTTTGTGTTTTATTTCAACGCTTAAAACCCCAGGGTTAGAGTTGGGCCACTTTAACCCCAGCACACCCCTTTCAAATGGAAATTGTTCTTTTTCTTCTCCGGCGGCCACCACGGAAGTAATTATTTTCTGTATGTGTGCAGTTTGGGAGCAGCCAGCCGTGAAATTGGGGCACACCCACGAAAACAGCATGCGCCTGAAACGGTGAGAGACTGAGCACGAGAATAAACAGTGGCCCGATTTATACTGGAGACGGATCATCCGTCGAGAAGGATCATCCGTCTAGTATAAATACGGAAAAGACTATGAGACGAACTATCGGTGTGTCGTGTGACTCGTCCCGTGTTTATAGGTCTTTATACTGGACGAGTCTTCTTCCGTTGGCTTCTTGCAACGAGGTGTAGTTTTAGTGGATAGTTCGTCTTCTTCCCGCATTTATACACAGCGACAGATCATCCGTCTTGACGAGTTATCCAGATGATTCGTCTGAGAAGACGGACTATCACGATAGCTTGTCTGGACGGATGATCCGTCTGCTTGCCCGTATTTGTACACAGACGTATTATCACACGAGCTACCATTCTTTGCCCAAGCTCGTCCTAGACGGATGATCCGTCTCTAGTATAAATCGGGCCAGTGACTCTTGAAAGGAGTTCACATCGCCCGATAGCAAGTGACGAGAAGTTCTCCAAGGAATTTATGTGAAGTTTTCCTTGAACTAGCACGAGAATGTGTACGGTCACTAGATGTCTTGGGAAATAGTTCAATTAAATAATGCGGGGAAAGATTCTTAGCTATTTCGTAAAATTGGCTTAGCTTATGTAGCTCTCTCCAAAGGTGACGAGAGAGAATAAAACTTGTTCTCGCGAGTCACGACTTGGCCAGAACTTCATTTGTGCTGCAAATAGAACTTATCATGGTTTCTGACGCCATCTTGCCTGTCGTGGGGGTGGGGGTACAGTGAATGCAAGGCGAGAATGGAGAATCTTGCGACTAAAATCTCAAGAAAAATTCGACTTGAAATGTTTATGAATTACGAACTTAAGTTACAAGGTAAAAGGATTTACTGATGACATTTAAGGAAAATAGCCTCGTTAGAAAAGCCCATTAAAGCTTCAATGTTATAGACAGTTGTATGCAACTGAAAAACCACTTCATTTTCTCTTGGTAAAACGAGTTTGGAACTCGCGCGAAACTTTAAGGTCGGCATTTACGAGGGGACTAGTCCCTGCAACAACTCGCGGCTGCAAGCCCCATCGTGTGAGTAGGCCATTTTTGCTCCGTTGAAACTTTGTCCCTGCGACTAGTTCCACGAATTCAAACCAGTTTGAAATTTTGGGACAAGTCCCTGCGACTTGTTCCTCAGAATGCTTCGTGTGAACTGTTCGTGGGAGAAGTCCCTGCGACCAGTACCTCCGTGTAAACTCTTCAGGGAACTTGTTGCAGGGACTGGTCTCCACGTGTGTGCCGACCTTTTAGAAACATTTGTATGCACAAATTCTCGCCTGACAGCAAATCTTCTCTAAAATTTGACCAAATAAACTTTTGTTGGGTATCTTTTCCTTAAATGTAACTCAAGTCAATCACTCTCAACTTTTTGGGCAAGGAACAGTTAACTTTCAGTTTCCCATACTTTTACTGAAGTTTTCCCGTGTTTGTTCCCCAAGCAATATGGCGTAAGAAATCGTGGAAAGGTCTATGCAGCCGCTCGTTAACGTGTAATAATTTGGATGTTGTTGTTAAAGAGAGCAAAGACAAAGCACCATCTAACGCTTTCAAAATACAGGTAAGACGTTTCATTTTAGGGAGAGAAATAACATCTACGCCCTTGAAGTCAACGATAATGTGATCACACTATCATGTTGGTAGTCTTTTTTACATTCGACTGATTTGAAAGCCTTTGTACATTTTGTTAGCTCGATGTGGAGCAGTAATACCAGAAAGCTGCGACTGGACGCATCTGTGACGACACTCAAAATGTCAGAAATCTAAGTTACCACACGTTTTTACACACTGCTATACGCGGGATAAAGCATCCAGGGAGGTACTCGATATATCCCTGGGTGGGGAGGTGCGGCGCGGAACCTCATACCCTGACCCTGTTTAAGACAAATATCGCTGATTTTCTTACCCTGTTTAAGACAGAATTCCGATTTTCGATACCCTGTTTAAGACATAGATTAAAAGCTGCGGTTACAAATTGTGTGGCTTTCTTGGTATCAATGCAAAGTCAACGGAAGTCAATATTAATTTACAAGAGCTTGTAAAAATTTTGCTGTTTATCGTCCAAGAAGAGATATCCCATTTAAGACAAAAATTGATAAATCGATACCCTGATTAAGACAAAAAAATGACAAATTCGATACCCTGTTCAAGACAAAAATCCCGAAAAACATACCCTGGCTGGCCGCACGTCCCCATTAAGCCTCATAAGGGAGTACCCCCCGGGGGATAAAGCTAGGAAGAACCGAAGAGGTTTCAAAAGGCCTCTGTGTCCGTTAAACGTTAAACCAAGGAAATAGCTTTTGAAACGCTTGATAAGTCCCTGCTAAGGTTACGCATCAATGGCTGGAGGCCTGGAGCCATAAGCGAGTGTCCACATAACTGAAGTGCCAACATGGCCGGTGAATGGACGTCTTCTGTGCCATAAGGTCTTGAAACCACCGCATTGTGTTTATCTTTTCGCCGTACAGCAAAGTGCGCGCGCAGGATAGCCAGTAACGATATGGGCTCCCTACGGCACAAGCACACTTTACTTCGGTACAAGCGGCTTGCGGAGTTCGTTAGTGAGCCAGACAGCAATTGTTAACAGCGAAAGAGCTCCAGCCTGATGGCTGGCAGCTAGATGGGTTGGTACATAGTACAACAGTGTGGCGATACCAAGGCTAACCTGGAATCAAAACGATAAAACGAAAACAGTTATAAAAACTCTGCATTCTTAAAGCCAGTGGTTTTCGATTTTATTGTTGCTAACAGCTTGGCATATTATGATGGTGTCAAGCTGACGCTAGAGGGAACGAAACCCTTACTTATTTTCGATTTATCAACTGGAAGTTGACAAAGGTAACTTGGTCCTAGCAAAACGCAGCTTAATTTCTACAGTTAAGCTTACTCCATCACGAAAACGCTGCTTTAAAAAGAAACGCTCTTCAAACCGGACGAATTTGAAAACGCCATATAGTGTTTTAGTGTGGACAGAAAGCATTTTGAAAACAGGACTTCTCGAAAACAATGACGTCACGATAACCACGTGATTTTCCTGCTCGTGTTTTCCTCAAACACAAATACAAAGCAACAAGAGATTGTTGTGGCTTCATATTACTCCGGCATCGTGTGGACGGGAAAAAAAGGAAAAGAAGGATTGAAATTTACTGCACCTGTAAAGCGGACATTCCCAGCAAACAGTTCAACGCTACGTTGGCTCTACCCGGCAATGTCAGTGGCCTCGCTAGAAGAAACAAGATGGCAATGGAAGATACTGTGGTAGTTCCCTGTAACAAGAACAATTAGATGGTTGAGTGACCGTGTTTCCTTAAAACATCCTAGATTCCTATTGCCGATTGTCACGCAATCTGAAGACAGGTGTTAGCACGTGACACCATGTAATATGTAAGGAAGACATTGTGTGACAACTAGTGACAACTGCCATGAAGCTGTTTCGGTTGAAGTGCACTAAAAAGTAAGGGGGTAGGGAATGGGGTAGAAAGACGAACACTTTCCAACATTTTCATCTTTGGTTGAAATGATCAAGAACTTGACAGATTGTTTTACTCAATTAGCTTGGCAGCATATACCACAAAATTCCTAACCTCGCTCGCCCTAGGGGGCGGTAAGATAAGAGACCCTGGGAATGACGTTGATTTCAAAGGTGTTTATTTTCGAAGAGAAAGGGGTGGAAAAGTTACAATCAAAATTTTTACCATGAGTGCATGTGTGTGTTACTAACAATTAATCACATGCAAGCCAATCACTGACACTGCACAGATTTACATAATTAAGGAGGAATTTGCAGCTTGAACCAAAGATGTTTCTCGACCAGAAGATAAACAGGATAACTTACAAGAATTCTGTGAACAAATTGAGTTGTGGTTGGATTTTCAAAGAAGTTTTTCCACTTTGGATCAAGAGCAAACAAGTCAGTTGGAATCCATCGATCGGCCATCTTAGGAAAAGAGTTGTACACCAGCCCAGCATCCAGGCCTGCAACAAAGGCACCTGTGAGGAGAGGTTTGGAAATAAGAATTTAGTAAATCTGAGGAGACAACAACCTAGATTCCAGGCTCTCACTCCTTTGCTTCAGGAGGCAAAGGAGAGGGAGAGTCTGGGATCAAGGTTGAACAGAGAGTTAGGCCAGACAAGTTAAGGTGGCATATGCATATAATGTTTTGTAACTTCCTTTCCTTTTTATCTACACTTAAATTGCAAAAATCTACAATCCAAAATCTTTTACACCATTTTTGAGCTACCGTGAACGACAAACTTTTTTCCACATTGTTACACTCTTAAAACATTGAAGTTTGTCTAGTCAAACTGTTGTGTTTTGAAGGGCTTACACGCCAAATTTTGACAGCTCCGCCTCGAAGTGCCTCAATTGAGGCAGAGCTGTCAAAATTTGACTTGTAAGCCCTTCAAAACGCAACAGTTTGACTAGACAAACTCAAACGTTTTAAGCACGTAACAACGCAGAATAAAGTTTGCCGTTCAAGGTGGCTTGAAAATGGTAGTATGTAAGCAAAAATAATTGTCCCTGTCCAGCTTATGTTACAGAAATAGGATTACTGGTAATAGTGATTAATGAATGGTGTGTACCACAAAACAGCAACAAATATTGTTACCTGAGAAAGCTGTGAGCCCAACAAATCCCTTACAGGTGTGTGCAAACATTCTGAAGCGCCTCAATTGTGGTGTCAGGGTATACTGAAATAAAAAAAGACACAGTTGGTAAAATTCTTAAAGAAAACCTTAATGCAGCCTAACATTAGTTATGACTGAGGTAATGTCCACGAAAAAATTATGACTGAAGCAATTATATCTATGGTTAAATTCTCTTCCAATGTATTTAAGTTTAATTACTCTAAGTGGCAGTAGGAGACTGCAGATCTTAAAAGAAATATTTTTTTGTGCTCTAATAGATCAGAGGGAATATTACTCCTGTACACCATTTTGACTTGTGGCTGTTAGCTGCAGGATTTTACACAAATTTATTGCCATTTATATCACTTACTCTTGCTCGAGGAATGAACTGACTCAGCCCGCACCATATCAGACCCGCATACAGAAGAAAAGCCAATGAAAGATGAGCGGCAAGTCTATATGGACTGACACGGGGGATCTCTGTCTTGCTGATAAGCTCCTCATCAAGTCCACTCTTCACCATGTACCAGCCTAGCAAACCCTACAATCCAGCCAATGCATAGTTAGAACTAACAGAAATATAATAAGAAGATCATCTGAAACCCAGTCTTTTGTACTTGAAAGCAATTGATGGCTTTGGCTAGTTTGTAGCTTAGTATGTAATATATCAAGCATGAAATACCACTTTTGACCACATTCCCAAACACAGAGAAGAGAGTTAACAAATACAAAGTGTACATAGCAGAGTATTTTCGACAAACTTCAAGGTGTTTAAACAAAGTCATAAGTGTGATACATCTTCTCAATCGTAAAAATCTATGCTACTGGTAATTAAATCAGATATCAAAACACCATGATGATCTTGAGATTTCTTTGGTTTAAAACTTGAGGGAATTATTAATGAGTTTGAGAACTGTATTTTACACTGAAGCAAAAACACTGTTCATTTAAAAAGCTGGAAGAAAGAAGGTGTAGGAAAGTGTCTAATGAGCTCATTCAAAAAATGAAGATGCTCACAGAGAAGGTAGAGTGAAAGGCTGCAAGGCTGAGTGAAATGTTTCATGCAAGAACACTGAGTGAGCTCCTGTGATCTTAGCCAAGGTTTGAACTCAAGACAAACCAGAACATTCAGTGTGGAGTCCTGAACAAACAACAATAATTTAAGCGACCGCACCTCGACCATCACTTCACTGTCATTCTAAATGTTACTGTTACAAAAATCTTTCATTGTATTCAATCTCTACCTGGCACATTATCAGAGCTCCAAACACCCCCACTCTAATCTTCATTCCTCTGTTAAACCAGCCCTTGTACCAGAAATATGCAGCAGGAAGGTAAAACACAGCTCCAACCATACGACCCCACATTCTGTGAGCATATTCCATGTACCAAATCCATTTGAACTGCGTGAGACTGATGTCTTGGTTAGAACTGCAGAAAAAAGTTCTCCTTTAGGGTGGGTGATTTTGACAAAAAATTCTCCTAAGCATGTTCAATGTGCTAGAAAAAGCATGTTGCACAGAGAAAAAGATCCACAAGTCTTGAGAACAAAAAAATTCCTAGAGCATAAAAAAGATTTAAGGGTTTTAAGGCGAAAAATTTTTGACAGGAGACAATGTGTTAGGGGTGAACAAAATTTCAAGCAAGCCACCCAACACAAACAGGATCTGGTACCTCTTACCGGTTCTATTCAAGAACATTCACATGAGAATGCCCTGTCCTGGGTTAGTAGTTCATCTGTGGAGTTCCTCACCAGACTAATTATTATTCACGCAGGCATTACACCGAGGTCTTCCGGCATTTATTGCCGGACCTTGGATGCAGCTTAACCTTTTATAGCGGCATTCACATTAATTATGGATGTACTATTTATATTCGGGAATTTCTGATATTTATCAAACTTCCTTCTCCCATTCCTTCTTGGTTCTTGGTGGCTTCATTCCTTTGATTAAGTGCCGGTCCACCATTGACAGGCCAGATTCTGTGAGCACTCCGTGATCACCCACCTAATACCACAGAGCCGACCACCAGACCAAGCGACATCCCAGTAGGCCAATAAACCTGACAAATATATCACAGTAACAGTAAAAGTGTGCAGATTTACACCCATTGTATCTATGTCTCAAAATTATATTTATTTTATATCTTAAAACTATCCCTAATAGCACAAAATTGTCTCTCACCATACACGCTCAGATTGTATTGTGATGCATATAAGAAAACTTAACGATGAAAAGGCTGTTTATATTTGTACATCAACTCAAGTTGGCATGTACCTCTTTTAAGTACCAATACCCGATTGTTTCGAAAGTCATTTTCTCGGCTAAGAGTAGCCTTAGCTAGAATTCTTTTAGAATTCTGCTGATGCTGTTTTGATAAGTCCAAACAGATCTTTTCAACTAGCAAATAGTCAGGGACTTCCTGATTCCTAAATCTTAATAACCAAAGTTTGGGGCACCAAGACTACTCGTTATTACAGTAATTCAAAAATACTTATGTAAACCTACACGTTATTACAAGTCATAGAAGCGTTACTAGTAATTTTCCATATAAATGGGAGAAGGAAGAGACACGGCACAATAGATGTTAGTCTTGAATTGCGATAATAAACCTGTTTTCAATTGTTAAGTTAGTTTTGGATCTGGAAATAATTACACACCTGATTATTTTAGTTGGCTTGTGGTGAGATTTCAGCTGTTGCAAGCTACAGCTGAATGCCTCAGTGGTAAGAAATCTTTTCGGCATCCTTTTTGATAAACTGGAGAGCTTTGTGTGATGCTAAAGTAGGATTAAAATGATTCATTATTTACCACCGTTTTAGTTGATACGCGACTTTGGAAAAACAAAACACCTGCGGAAATGTTTCCAAAATTTCCGTCAATCATACATGTTATCGACAGATCGAATTGAAATCCACCAATCACAGCCCGCTAACATGACGTAAAGAAAGTCTGAAGGTCACACTAGTGGCTGTGATTGGTGGATTTTGATCCAATCTGTCAATAAAATGCAAGGCTGACAGAAATTTTGGAAACATTTCCACGGGTGTTTTGTTTTCCAAAGTCACATATCAACCAAAATGGTGGTAATATAGAAAAAGATGTATTTGCTATCACAAAATTATTCAACCTACAGATATGCTGCTTCTTATCCAGGTAAACATTTTTTGTGACTTGTCTTTGCTCTGACGGCTCCATAAGGACACACTGTTGTGTGAGAAACACCTTTGCAATGCCTTAAAACAATAAAGAGAGATTCATAAGCCATTTATACATGTAAATTTAGGGAGCGTGAAATTTTCATAAGCCTGTATGTTATCTTTTAAGTCATAGTACCTAAAAAGGTGTATGAGCCAAAATATTGCAAGATCTCACCCACCCACCCCCCCTGAAACACCACCCCCAGCCCCACCCCCTAACCCCATCTAGGGATCTGAAGGATCTGCTTTATTAGGCTTTTTATTGTACAAAAAGAAGATTCAAATTATCAGTTGTCATGTTGCAAGGTGGCAACAAAAAGTAATGGTCCGAAAAACAGTAGGTCCTTGCACTGAAGTACCTCCTTCCATTGCAATCCCACCATCTACTTCATCACTGTCAGTTCATGTTATGTAATCCTATTTTTTGCCAGCTTAAATAGCTTGTCAGTAATTTTCTTGCCTACAGCTCTTTCTATCCAAGAACACATGGAAAAGAAAACCGAAAAGGAACATAAAAAAATCCGAAACCAGCTAATATTCGTCCTCCTTGATCTTCCTTTTTTCAGCTGATGCAACAGCTTTATTCTGGTGCATGTAATCTTGATATGCAAAATATCACTGAACTAGATAATTAACTGATTTCTTACCGTTTTTCTTGCTAAAATTTTTATCGAACTAATGCTTCTGAAAGGGCATCCCACAATGCGCATCATCGTGGTGTACTCGTAAATCTACACAACAAGGAAAAACGTGCAGCTTGGCAATGTTCACTGATCGTGTTTTATTCTGAGAAACATACAAAGGGGACTGGGGCAAGTATGATTCTTACATAACGTAAAATGCTGTAGCTGCTAAATCCGCTGATAAATTGACATATTGTGGGCTCATCTTGGCTGTTAATCGTTAAGACCCGCAGTTTTAACCCGATTTTTCCTTTGTTTTAAACAGAGAATTTCGTCTTTTTTGTATGCCACGTTTTATTTCCTGGTTTCTGTGTAAAGTCTGCAATTTACATGTGTCAAGATTAAGACATTCAACAGTTCGAAGCCTTTTAGATTTATACAAGATGGCGGACGACAGCACGTGCAAGATTGACGAGAATTCAGTGAGTTGTCCCGCGACATCAGAGGACAATGGCAGCCTAAAGAGGTCCCTGGATGATGATATCAAGATAGAGGATACCTCAAACAAGAGACTGAAGACAGAACTTGGTGATGCAAAGGTATAATTAAGAAGACTCGCTGTTCTTCGAAGTACCAACCTTGAATTCCCTGTGTTTGTGAAGACTTGAATAGTTTACTAATAACTATACGCGAGTGTACCTCTGAAGTGCAACATTTGTATTAACTTAATAACAATCCGAATGTTATTCCAAGGTACCTGAGGATATCGAACAGGATAAAGTAAACTCAGTTCCTAGAATTAGGAAGAAGAAGTGTGCTTTGTTGATGTCTTACTGTGGAGCAGGTTACAATGGAATGCAAATGTAGGTACACTGTGGATTTCCCTTATCAAGTTAATAAAGGAGCACTGTCTGAAAAAAAATTCTGTAGTACAGTGTCTTGCAGTGGTAAAATATGAATAGAAGGATGGCATGGATATGTCATGATTTATTGTTTGAGTAACCTGTGTTCATGAGAAAAATATTATAACTCCTGATACAATTTCTGAACACGAATCATATGCCAGTAGTCCAGAATCTGGACTTTTTTTCCAGATATGTGGTAGAACAAAACGGTCTTTAAGCAGGCCTTTCTCACTGGCTATGTGACTGTACATCTGACTTAAATTACAAATTTTTTCAAACGCCAAGCCTGATGGCAACAGAGGTATTTACATACTTGCAAATAGCAAATTTTCAGCTCGGAATCTAATTGCCTTACATTTGGGCATGGAACAAGATATTGTTAATGACAGGTAAGTACATGTAATAACGAAGGGGCTGCAGGCAACTTAGGAAGTAAATGTATCAGGCGTTCTTTTCTCCCCCTCTGCTGTTCGGAAAAAAAAACTATGCCTGATTGCAGGTTATCGTTTGGGAAATTTGTTTACAAAGTGTCTGCATCATTGGATAACTTGGTTTTATCAACTGGGTTGATAATGTGAACTGGCCACCATAAAGAAATTCGGAAGCTGACATTTTGAGCGTTAGCCCTTTGTCAGAGCGATTCTTTCTGACGAAGGGCTGATGCTTGAAACATCACCTTCCAAATCTCTTTACGGTGTCATCATCAACCCAGTTGATAAAACCAAATTATCTAACTTGTAATACTCCCACTGACACAGCACCACAGTTTCTTTAGAAACTTACCCGATAGATTTTGCATTCCATATAGTTGTTGGTATGACAGCTTGGTTTCTTTGATTACACTTTGTATTCTTTGATTAATGTCCACTCTGATGGTTTCAATGCAGCTTTGCATGAACTAGAGTTGTGTTTTCTCAGTGTGGACAAAAGAAATAATCTGCCCTAATCTTTGCCAGGGAGTGTTTTTATCAGTAACTGTCTGGTGACAAGACGGGCAACAGTTCTTTTTACACACAAAATCAGTTTGGGATTAAATTACACATTCAAGAAAATGTAGGTTTCACAGTATCCTGTACTTGTATATATACAATGTACTTAAACTGTTTTTGATAATATTAATATTCTTTTTTTTTCCGTGTTCATGTCAAGAAATCCTGGAGTCAGAACAATTGAAGAAGAATTATTGAATGCTTTGTTCAAAGCTGAGGGGATCACTGAAGATGATAAGGCCTGCTTAGTGAAGGTACAGGTGTAAGCATTGGTTTATAACCTTATTGTTCAAAACTGCCTGGGATTAAATGTAGAGCTGGTAGTGTTTATCAGGGTGCAAAAACAAGAAACTTCACTTTGAACAAGCTTGACCTTGAGACAAGTATCTCTCAAATGATGCTTTCTCTGGGCGATTGTTAGTTACAGTGTACATGTATGTTCTTTTTATTATTTAGTTTGCAGATGACATGACTGATCCAGAACCCATTGGGCAAGTGACAAAGAAATGTTACTAGCCCAGAAAGAAAATTTAATGGCACTATTTTTGAGCCCTGAGTTTTAGAGTTTTGACTGCATTGGCATTATCAGCATTTGCATGGTGTCTGAGGAAAAAACTGTCTTCTGGTAACCTTTTGCAAAATGAAATAAGCAACACTGACTTTTTTGTAGTGACTGAAGTTAGAAAATTTTACATTGTACCAAAATTTCATGTTAACATTGTTTTGAGTTATTGAATCTTACAACTAAAATATTTAGCAATTATTGAATGAGGCTGAGTAGGATATGAAGAATTCTGCAGATCAAGGAGGGTGTTATCCACAGAGGCCGAAGACTGAGGTGGATAACACCCCCCGAGATCTGCAGAATTCTTCATATCCTACGAAAGCCGAATTTGAAAATTGCTTTATTACTCATTCAAAATATTTCCCCGTTCTTAAAAGGAGTTTCGCCACTTTGCTCTTTGTTTTTCCGCTCACCAAACATGACAACCTGGTGACTCCCTAGGTTTTCTTGGTCAAAGGTTCAATAATCTGCAGCAGGCTGCACTTTTGACGTCATTTTGACGTCATCGGTTCAATAATTTGCAGCGGGCTGCACTTTTGACATCATTGGTTCAATATTTGGTCAACAGCAGCTGTTTATGGTGAATTATGCGTGTGGTTTCAACCAATCAGAAATGGGGAAATATTTTGAATGAATAATAATAACTATTCCACTAGTTGGATATGAGGTGATATCTTTCCTTTCATTTCTAACACACTTGTGGTATAATCTGTCTGGTAATGGCTTCTTCACTTGCTACCAGAAGCAGAAAGAAGGAGGCCATAGTTGAGGCAGGCATTCAGAAATCTACTGTTCAGTATTATATGCATTATTTTTCAAAATTTACTAGATATTTCATTGAATTGCTTTGATTATCTTTTTACTTGTAGATGTCCTTTCAGCGATGTGCCAGAACCGATAAAGGTGTTTCAGCAGCAAGACAAGTGGTATCATTAAAGATAAGCATCACTTTATACCTATATCTATAGCATGAAGTGACTAGGAGTACATGTATTTCTACTCCCCCCTGGATGGGCTGCTAGTCCATCGCAGGGTTACCCCCAGCATAAAATTCACCGGTACCCATTTATACACCTGGATGGAGAAAGGGACCGTGAGAGTTAAGTGTCTTGCCCAAGAACACAACACAATGTCCTCAGGCAGGGCTCGAACCCGTACCCGGACCACTTGCTCCAGAGTCGAGCGCACTAACCACGAGGCCACCACGCCTCCCGTACTACCAGTAAATACTGAGGTCAGTCTCCCTAATTCAAGTTGTTAGGGGAACTTGATACTGTAACTCATCTGCAGGCAGAACTTACTCCTCAAGACTGAGAGATCTGAGTTTGAGCCTTAGCGAGGGTCATTGATATTGTGTTGTGTTCTTCAGCAAGACATTGTACTCTTGCCGTGGCTCTCTCCACCCAGGTGTATAAATGGGTACTGGGAAATTTAATGCTGGGGGTAACCCTGCAATAGACTAGCATCAGGTTCAAGGTACATGTATGTTGTGCACTGTCCATCCAGGGAGGAGTTAAAAATACTCCTGTAGTCACTTCATGTTACTTAGATAAGAGCTTGTCTACTTCGTGAGAACGTTTTGATAACACATCCTTATCAGTGAATGACAAGAGGATATACAAACTGTAACATAAACACACTACAACTACAATGTTGAGCAAACGTCAAATGGGGCTCATGCCCAGGTCCCTGTCTTTAAGGATCAGCGAGACTATGCTCTATTACTGAAACCAGGATAAGCACTGGCCTGATGTCACACTTGGCTCATAATAAATACATGTACATGTGCAGACTTAATATCTTACCTCATCAGTGAGCAATGTAACACGTCTTCTGGCTGGCTGTTTCTTCATGCAAAAGAAACCTGAGACAAGTTCCAGCTTGATGAACCATTTAGCTGAAGTGAAGAATACACACTCAACCCAAAGTCTACAGTTACTGAAGAAGATTTATGATTACATGTCGTGAGACAGTATCTTCTGAATCTTCACGTAGGCCTCTTGCACTAAGAGGTCATGTGACCAATGCCTCCCTTAACAGCGAGTTGTAATCTTGCTGATGCCAAAAATTTACAGAACACATAAAAATTATCTTACACCCGAAATTTGAGAGGAAACGCATTTAAGGGAGATAGTTTTTTAACCCTTTCACTCCCAAGGGGTCTCCCTTTGACGAGTAAAATCGTCTGGCGTTAGACAGAGTAAAATCTATTAAGTCACTCTTGGGAGTGAAAGGGTTAAGGGAGATATTTTATGGTACTTTGATTTTTCAACAAATTAGTATGATTTGTATTGGCCGCCATGTTGGAGGGCATACTCTTGCCCTCCAACATGGCGGCCAAAACTACTTTTTGTTTATATCTTGTTAAATGTTTGATAGTTAGGTTCAGATGTGCTTTAAACGTTACCACATCATCTTTTCAACATTTTCCTTGAAGTTTAAGTGCAAAACTTGTGTCAGAAAACGGTAATTCATAATTTTAAAACTCAAGTTTTGGTCACGTGACCAGCTATGGACTTTCTCATTTTAAGCAAATAGTGCAGGTTTGAAAACCAAATCACTATTATTTTGTTTCAGAGATGACCCGCTAATAGTGTTTCGAAGGCAAAATCATGTAACTTTCATTTTCATAAAACAATGTCACATGACCTCTTAGTGCAAGTGGCCTATTGAATAGGCTAGGTAAGGTAAAACATTATTAGCTTGTGAGATGCCATACTAACATTGTTATTTTCCTTTCTGGGTGTAAATGGTTCCAGATCAAAGTCTTGTACCAAAGATCAATGAACATCTTCCTCCCGAGATAAGAGTCATTGGTGAGTCATCTTGCACAAAATAGTATGGTTCACTCCATTGAGGGGGTATTGTGTGTTGAGAACGTTTTCTGTTATCATGTTAAGGTTTCTCAATAGCTTTTATTGGAGTTGAGTCTTCTGTCGAATGTTCCTTTGTTTAGAAAGGCACAGAAACGAGGCGTAAGGGTCAATACAATGCAGAATAGACCCTTTCACTTTGTTTGCATGTCAAAGTGCTGATAACTGTGATAAGAGCTATTTGTACCAATAACAGACTGTGACTGACACACCAAGATCAAGGTTGAACTTGAAGCAAGTCCTTATTAATGAGCAGACATTGCTCTACTGTACAAATTAGCTGGGCATCTCAAAAGTTAAAAAAGGGAAACGCAACATTGTTCTGATATTCTTACCAAATTGAAAATAAGAGGACTGTTATCACTATTTGAATCATCTCCCAAAAATGAAAATCATGCCCATCAAACACTGTAAGTCACCAAGCTTAACATATGGAAAAAAAGAACCCCAGTCTGTAACTATTTGAATGCACTAAAATGTTCTTATAAAATACAGATACCTGTTTGTGAACAAGATAGGCCCTTTGCAGGGTCTGGTCACATGGTACGGAATAAATTACGCTGGGACGCAAATGATGCAGTGGGACTTTCAAAACAAAGGAAAGTCGAGCTGGACTGGTAAGAGTTCCATTGTTCTGAAAGTCCCACTGCATCATCTGCGTCCCAGTGTAATTTATTCCGTTAACATGACCCGCCTATGTTAACATGACCCGCCTAGACTAGCATATGCTATCCGCGGCATGTTCAATTTGTAATTTTTTAATTTGAAAACAAAAATAAATGTATGTATATGTAAAAAAAAACAAAAAAAAAAAAACATGTGACCGGATCCTGCAAAGGGCCTATTATCTGCAGTTCTCATGAAAGACTTGGAAACATCACAATATTACATTGTACGGTGTATGTTACATATCATTTCGGTGTACAGTGTACATGTAAGTCTATTTCATTTTGCAGCATTGAAAAGGACAACAAGAGGCTTTGATGCTAAAGGAAATTGCTCAGCAAGGACATATGAGTATCTCACTCCCACGTTTGCTTTTGCAAAAGACTACGTAAGGCATACTTGTTGCTTGCAGAAATCCTAATTTTATGACAAATTCAGGAGAGAAAGGCTATAAATGTATAATTTGGCATCAACTGAAAACTGAAAAAATGAACAATAAAAAAATAAATTATAATTTCTCAGAGATACTATTTGCTTGAATGAATGTAAAGAAATGTTTTACAGTAAAGTCATAATGTTGTGCAGGTGCACAACATTATGACTTTACTGTAAAACATTTCTTTACATTCATTCAAGCAAATAGTATCTCTGAGAAATTATAATTTATTTTTTTATTGTTCATTTTTTCAGTTTTCAGTTGATGCCAAATTATACATTTATAGCCTTTCTCTCCTGAATTTGTCATAAAATTAGGATTTCTGCAAGCAACAAGTATGCCTTACGTAGTCTTTTGCAAAAGCAAACGTGGGAGTGAGATACTCATATGTCCTTGCTGAGCAATTTCCTTTAGCATCAAAGCCTCTTGTTGTCCTTTTCAATGCTGCAAAATGAAATAGACTTACATGTACACTGTACACCGAAATGATATGTAACATACACCGTACAATGTAATATTGTGATGTTTCCAAGTCTTTCATGAGAACTGCAGATAATAGGCCCTTTGCAGGATCCGGTCACATGTTTTTTTTTTTTTTGTTTTTTTTTACATATACATACATTTATTTTTGTTTTCAAATTAA
>JAHPZR010036877.1:22500-36732 GCA_019787425.1 Platygyra sinensis
GGAAAAAAAGTCCAGATTCTGGACTACTGGCATATGATTCGTGTTCAGAAATTGTATCAGGAGTTATAATATTTTTCTCATGAACACAGGTTACTCAAACAATAAATCATGACATATCCATGCCATCCTTCTATTCATATTTTACCACTGCAAGACACTGTACTACAGAATTTTTTTTCAGACAGTGCTCCTTTATTAACTTGATAAGGGAAATCCACAGTGTACCTACATTTGCATTCCATTGTAACCTGCTCCACAGTAAGACATCAACAAAGCACACTTCTTCTTCCTAATTCTAGGAACTGAGTTTACTTTATCCTGTTCGATATCCTCAGGTACCTTGGAATAACATTCGGATTGTTATTAAGTTAATACAAATGTTGCACTTCAGAGGTACACTCGCGTATAGTTATTAGTAAACTATTCAAGTCTTCACAAACACAGGGAATTCAAGGTTGGTACTTCGAAGAACAGCGAGTCTTCTTAATTATACCTTTGCATCACCAAGTTCTGTCTTCAGTCTCTTGTTTGAGGTATCCTCTATCTTGATATCATCATCCAGGGACCTCTTTAGGCTGCCATTGTCCTCTGATGTCGCGGGACAACTCACTGAATTCTCGTCAATCTTGCACGTGCTGTCGTCCGCCATCTTGTATAAATCTAAAAGGCTTCGAACTGTTGAATGTCTTAATCTTGACACATGTAAATTGCAGACTTTACACAGAAACCAGGAAATAAAACGTGGCATACAAAAAAGACGAAATTCTCTGTTTAAAACAAAGGAAAAATCGGGTTAAAACTGCGGGTCTTAACGATTAACAGCCAAGATGAGCCCACAATATGTCAATTTATCAGCGGATTTAGCAGCTACAGCATTTTACGTTATGTAAGAATCATACTTGCCCCAGTCCCCTTTGTATGTTTCTCAGAATAAAACACGATCAGTGAACATTGCCAAGCTGCACGTTTTTCCTTGTTGTGTAGATTTACGAGTACACCACGATGATGCGCATTGTGGGATGCCCTTTCAGAAGCATTAGTTCGATAAAAATTTTAGCAAGAAAAACGGTAAGAAATCAGTTAATTATCTAGTTCAGTGATATTTTGCATATCAAGATTACATGCACCAGAATAAAGCTGTTGCATCAGCTGAAAAAAGGAAGATCAAGGAGGACGAATATTAGCTGGTTTCGGATTTTTTTATGTTCCTTTTCGGTTTTCTTTTCCATGTGTTCTTGGATAGAAAGAGCTGTAGGCAAGAAAATTACTGACAAGCTATTTAAGCTGGCAAAAAATAGGATTACATAACATGAACTGACAGTGATGAAGTAGATGGTGGGATTGCAATGGAAGGAGGTACTTCAGTGCAAGGACCTACTGTTTTTCGGACCATTACTTTTTGTTGCCACCTTGCAACATGACAACTGATAATTTGAATCTTCTTTTTGTACAATAAAAAGCCTAATAAAGCAGATCCTTCAGATCCCTAGATGGGGTTAGGGGGTGGGGCTGGGGGTGGTGTTTCAGGGGGGGTGGGTGGGTGAGATCTTGCAATATTTTGGCTCATACACCTTTTTAGGTACTATGACTTAAAAGATAACATACAGGCTTATGAAAATTTCACGCTCCCTAAATTTACATGTATAAATGGCTTATGAATCTCTCTTTATTGTTTTAAGGCATTGCAAAGGTGTTTCTCACACAACAGTGTGTCCTTATGGAGCCGTCAGAGCAAAGACAAGTCACAAAAAATGTTTACCTGGATAAGAAGCAGCATATCTGTAGGTTGAATAATTTTGTGATAGCAAATACATCTTTTTCTATATTACCACCATTTTGGTTGATATGTGACTTTGGAAAACAAAACACCCGTGGAAATGTTTCCAAAATTTCTGTCAGCCTTGCATTTTATTGACAGATTGGATCAAAATCCACCAATCACAGCCACTAGTGTGACCTTCAGACTTTCTTTACGTCATGTTAGCGGGCTGTGATTGGTGGATTTCAATTCGATCTGTCGATAACATGTATGATTGACGGAAATTTTGGAAACATTTCCGCAGGTGTTTTGTTTTTCCAAAGTCGCGTATCAACTAAAACGGTGGTAAATAATGAATCATTTTAATCCTACTTTAGCATCACACAAAGCTCTCCAGTTTATCAAAAGGATGCCGAAAGTTCTTACCACTGAGGCTTCAGCTGTAGCTGCCAACAGCTGAAATCTCACCACAAGCAACTAAAATAAACAGGTGTGTAATTATTTACCAATCCAAAACTAACTTAACAATTGAAAACAGTTTATTATCGCAATTCAAGACTAACATTTTGTGCCGTGTTCTTCCTTCTCCCTTTATATTGAAAATTACTAATAAACTCTATGACTTGTAATACGTGTAGGTTTACATAATTATTTTTAATTACTGTAATAACTAGTAGTCTTGTGGCCCAAAATTTGGTTATTAAGATTAGGAATCAGGAAGTCCCTGACTATTTGCTAAGTTGAAAAATCTGTTTGGGTATTATCAAAAAAGCATCACAGAATTCTAAAAGAATTCTACAAGGCTACTCTTAGCGAGAAAATGACATTCGAAACAATCTATTGGTACTTAAAAGATGTACATGCCAACTTTGAGTGATGTAAATATAACAGCCTTTTCATCGTTAGTTTTCTTATATGCATCACAATACAATCTAGCATGTATGGGAGACAATTTTTGTGCTATTCGGAAGTTTTAAGATATAAAAAATATAAATTTTGAGATAATACAATGGGTATAAATGAAAACTTTTACTGTACTGTGATATTTGTCAGGTATTGGCTACTGGGATGTCGCTGGTCTGGTGGTCGGCTCTGTGGTATTAGGTGGGGTCACGGAGGCTCACAGAATCTGGCCTGTCAATGGTGGCACCACAATCCCCCAGGCACTTCCTCACTAGGAATGAAAGGCTCCATCTCAAGACACCCCACACAGTGAAGAATGGTTGAGTAAGGGGTTGTGGATACAATAATCAGAAATATCCCGAATACTAAATTACGTAGCGCGCATAAATGTATGATGTGAAATGCCGTATATAAAAGGTTAATAAGCTGCATCAAAGGCCAAGTTAAATGCCAGAAGACATTTTGTACTCGGTGTATGCCTGCCAGGGAATTAATAATATAGTCTGGGGAGGGAACTCCCATATAAACAACTTAAACAAGGGACAGGAATTCTCATGTGAAATGTTGAATAGAACCTGGTAAGACGGTACCAAGATCCTGTTTTGTTGGGTGGCTTTGAAATTTTGTTCACCCCTAACACATTTGTCTCTTTGTCAAAAATTCTTTGCCTTAAAACCCTAAAAATATCTTTTTTATGCTCTAGGAATTTTTTTGTTCTCAAGACTTGTGGAGCTCTTTCTCATTGTGGCAACATGCTTTTTCTAGCACATGTGAACATGCTCAGGAGAGATTTTTTTGGCAAAATCACCCCCACCTTACAAGGGAGAACTTTTTTACTTGCAGTTCCTACACCTAGACATCGTCTAAAACGCCAGTTTCAAATGGATTTGGTACATGGAATATGCTCACAGAATGTGGGGTCGAATGGTTGGAGCTGTGTTTTTACCTTCCCTGCTGCAATATTTCTGGTACAGGGGCTGGTTTTAACAGAGGAATGAAGATTAAGAGTGGGGGTGTTGGGAAGCTCTGCATAATGTGCCAAGGTAGAGATTGAATACAATGAAAGATTTTTGTAACGAGTAACATTTAGAAATGACAGTTGAAGTGAATGGTCGAGGTGCGGTCGCTAAAATTATATTGTGGTTTGCTCGGGACTCCACACTGAATGGTCTGGTTTTGTCTTGAGTTTCAAACCTTGGCTAAGATCCACATGGAGCGTCACTCAGTGTTCTTGCATGAAACATTTACACTTCAGCCTTGCAGCCTTTCACTCTACCTTCTCTTGTGGAGCATCTTCATTTTTTGAATGAGCTCATTAGACACTTTTCCTACACCTTCTTTCTTCCAGCTTTTTAATGATGACAGTGTTTTTGCATTCAGTGTAAAATCCTCACAACGCATTAAATAATTTCCTCAAGTTTTAAACCCCCAAACAGAATCTCAAGGAGCATCATGATGGTGTTTTGAGTCTCTGATTTAATTATGCCAGTAATCCATAGATTTTTTTTTATTTTTACGATTTGAGGACGTATATATCCACACTTATGACACCGTGAAGTTGTCCAAAAAATACTCTGCTATGTACAGTGTGTATTTGTTAATTCTCTTCTGTCTCTCTGTGTTTTGGAAATATGGTTTAAATAAAAGTGCGTATTTCATGCTTGATATTATTACATCCTAAACTACCAAAAACTGACCGAAGGCCATCAGTTTTGCTTTCACAGTATAAAAGGGTACTGGGTTTCAGATGTATCTTGCTTATTTATATTTTCTGTTAGATTCTAACCTATGCAATTGGCTGGATTTGTACAAGGGCTTGCTACATGGTGCGCTGGTAACTGATGGTGACAGAGTGGACTTGACGCTCGCGCCTCTCATGCAGCAAGACAGAGACGTGTCCCCCGTGTCCCCCCCCACACCTCGACTTGCTGCTCATTCTTTTCCATTGGCTTTTCTTCTATATGCAGGTCTGATATGGTGTTGAGGCTGAGTCTAATTCATTTCCTCACCGAGCAAGAAGTAAGTGCATAAAATTGGAGATTAAATTATGTGGGGTATCAAGTTCCTGCAGCTAACAGCCACCTCCCCCCCCCATTTGAATAGTGTGCAGGTAATGGGAAACATTTCCTGAAGGTACTTAACTAGACCCATGTAAATTTTATGGTCTAGATTAGACAGCAAAGTTTAAGGACAAAAACCCACCCTACAATCCTTTAAGTCCCAATATATGGCGCGTTAACTTAGTAGACCTTATAAGTGCACCAATTGTGGGCTCTTGTCTTATGTGTAGTTCTTCTGGAAGTTTTAGAACTATTTTACAACACTGCTGTATATTTTAGTCAGGATAACTCCCTATTTTTTAACTTTTAAATTTTGACTTTCACACCAAATTTTGAGTTTATGTATTTGCTTCCCTATTATTTCTAGTGTCCCCAATTAGCCACCCATTGTACTTCCTAAGCTAAAGACATCAAACAACTTTGAAACAAAGTTATCTTATCTACATGGTGTACAAGGAGTAATATTCCCTCTGATCTATTAGCGCCACACAAAAAATATTTCTTTTAAGAGTCCCTACTTACAACATTATGGGGGATAACTTGGGTGTAAGGGACCTTTTTTCAGTACCACAACAGGACCATAGCTTAGGAACAGGCCAACCCCTTATTTTTTTTTCCATTTTTGTTGCTTTATCGTGTCATCATAAACCACCCTTAAATACATTGGAAGAAGATATTTAACCATAGTATATATATTGCTTCACGTCATAATTCTTTCATCGGACATTACCTCAGTTCATAACTAATTGCCAGGCGGCATAAAGGTTTTCTTTAAGAATTTTAACAACTGTGTCTTCTTTCATTTCAGTATAACCCTGACGCACCAAATTGATGGCGCCTCCAGCCATGTTGGTCCCGACACTTGTAAGGGATTTTTTTGTGTACACTGTGTGTGCTTCAGCAGCTGTTCTACGTGTGTACACACTGTTGCTGTTGCTGTTTGGGGTGCTCAGAACCTACATGCGTATCACGCATTTATGACCAGTAATCCATTTTGCCTCACCTACAGTGCGACTAGGTGAGGTGCACTGTAGTCTATGGAGTCTATACATAGCCGTGTGGTGCGGGGGGACTAACGGTCCCGGGGGGTGCTCTGGTACAACGGCAGAACCTTTTTACCGCTATTGTTACATGCTTAGAGTACGATGCCAGGGACGTGTGGGTGGCGGGGTCGGACGTATGTGGCAAACGGGTGTCGTTTTGGTATGTTGGCTTACACATCAAACTGTTTGAATTTGCCCTCAACTCTGAGTGTGTGAGTCATTCAAAGGGGTAACAAAAGCGCACCCCTCGCTCCGCACCCGTCAACGGGGCTCTAAAAAAAAGTGTGTGTGTCGTATACAGTCAGCTCTCTGTGTCCCCGTTATCACAGATTTTGTCTTTTAATGATTTGCTATTTAGTGTAGATAAAAAAGGAAAGGAAGGTTACAAAACGTGTTGACATCTCAGTAGGGACCATCATTAACTTGTCTGGCCCTAACTCTCTGTTCTTTTTTTTTTTTTTTTTTTTTTTTTTTTAATGCCTTGATCCCAGACTCTCCCTCGTCCTTTGCCTCCTTGAAGCAAAGGACGTTGAGGAGCCTGGAATCAAGGTTGTTGTGTCCTCCAGATTTGACTAACTTCTTATTTCTAAACTTCTCCCCACAGGTGCCTTTGTTGCAGGCCCTGGATGCTGGGCTGGTGTACAACCTCTTTTCCTAAGACTGACCGATCAATGGATTCCAACTGACTTGTTTGGCTCTTGATCCTAAAGTGGGAAAAACTTCTTTGAAAAATCCAACCACAACTCAATTTGTCCACAGAACTTCTTGTCAGAGTATCCGCCGTTTATTCTTCTCGGCAAAGAAGACATCTTTGGTTTTTCAAGCTGCGAATTATGTTTAAATCCAGGCAGTAGTCAGTGATTGGCCTTGCATGTGATTAATTGTTAGTAACACACACATGCACTCATGGGTAAAAATTTTGATTGTAACTTTTCCACCAACCCTTTCTCGTTCGAAAATGAAACAAGCCTTGAAAGCATATCAACCTGGGGTCGCTCAGGGTCTCTCGATGAGCTTACCGCCAACGCTGGGAGAGCACAGGGGCATTAGGATTAATGGCGGGAATTTTGTGGTACTATGCTGCCAAGCTAATTGAGTAAAAACAAGCTGTCCAAGTTCTTGATCATCTTCAACCAAAGAATGAAACATGTTTGGAAAAGTGTTCGTCTTCTACGCCCAGTCCCCACGACCCCCTTACTTGTTAGGTGCACTTCAACCGAAACAGCTTCCATGGCTGTTGTCACGAGTGTTGTCCACACAATGTCTTCCTTTACATATTACCATGGTGTCCAACGTGATAACCCCTGGTTTTTCATGATTGCGTAAACTATCGGCGATAGGAATCTAGGGATAAGGTATCAGGGTCCACTCAACCATCTAATTGTTCTTGTTACAGGGAAACTACCACAGTATCTTCCCTTTGCCATCTTGTTTCTTCTTCTAGCCGAGGCCGCTGACATTGCCGGGTAGGCAGCCAACATAGCGTTGAAACTGTTTGCTGGGAATGTCCGCTGGACAGGTGCAGGTAAATTTCAATCCTTCTTTTTTTCTTTGTGATCCCGTCCACACCATGCCGGAGTAATATGAAACCCACAAACAATCTCTTTGTTGTTTTGGTAATTTGTGTTTTGAGGAAAACACGAGGCAGAAAACAATCACGTGGAACAAAATAAATTATCATCGTGAACGAGAAAAAATCCACATTACAGGTGTTCGAGAAGTCCTCTGTTTTTTCAAAATGCTTTACTGTCCACACTAAAACACTCAATATGGCGCTTTTCAAAATTCAATGCCGGTTTGAAAGATGCGTTTCCGTTTTAAAGCGAGCGTTGTCGGATGATTGGCATGACAGCTATATACTGTAGAAAATTAAGTCTGCGTTTTGCTGAGGACCAAGTTACCTTTGTCAACTTGCCAGTTGATAAATCGAAAATAGGTAAGGGTTTCGTTCCCTCTAGCGTCAGCTTGACACCATCATAAAAAAAAATATGCCAAGCTGTTAGCAAACAATAAAATTTATTTCCCCCACCCCCCCCCCCGAAAACCACTGGCTTTAATGAATGCAGGAGTTTTTGTATATACAGCTGTTGTGTTTCACTGATCGATTTTTTTTAAAAAAACATCTGTTTGTTGATTCCAGGTTAGGCCTTTGGTATCGCCGCCACACTTGTTGTAACTATGTACCAACCCCATCTAGCTGCCAGCCATCAGGCCTGGAGCTCTTTCGCTGTCTACAATTGCTGTTCTGGCTCACTAACGAACTCCGGACGCAGAAAGCCCGCTCTGTACCGAAGTCAAAAAGGTGTGCAATAAAACGTGTGCCATAGGGAGCCCATATCGAACACCTGGCTATCCTGCCGCGCGAACACGTTGCTGTACGGGCGAAAAGGATAAACCACCAATGCGGTGGTTTCCATGACCTTATGGCACAGTGTCAAGGCGCGGGTCTGTCCACATAAGCGTCAGTCACAGGCCTGCGTGTTGGCACGTTAGCTGCAGGTGGACGGGAGGCGGTGACTTATATGGCTCAGGCCTGCGCAGCCATTGATGCGTAATCCTATGTACCGCAGGGACTATATCAATCGTGTTCAAAAAGCTATGCCCGTGGTCCACACCGTTTTACACGGACGGACGGCAGAGGGCCTTGTGGACCCCGTCCAGTTCTTCCTAGCATTTCCCCTAGGGCACCGCGCTGGTATGCATAGCGTGTGTAAAAACGTGTAGTAACTTAGATTTCTGACATTTTTTGCGTGTCGTACACAGATGCGTTTCCGAGTCGACGGTCAATAGGCTTCTGTGTGAAAAGGGATTTACTGCTCCATAACTTATCGAGGCTAAACTAGAATGGTATAAGGGGGCTTGTACAATGGGCTCCAGTAACGCAATGTAAAAAAGAGACTACCAACATGATGATGTGTGATCACAGTATCGTTGACTTCTAAGGGCGTAAGAGTGTTATTTCATCTACCACGACATACAACATGACAGCTTCGATCTTTAATACTGCCTGTATTTGTGAAAAGCGATGCAAGATGGATGGGCTGGGGGGTGGTCGTTGCTCTCTTTACTTAAACAAAAACACACCATTTAAACTGATGTACACGTTGACCTGAGACGGCTGCACGTAGACAAACTCCTCCACGGTGTTTCTTACGTCCATACGGGCTCCGTGGGAGTAACAAACATGTCGGGCACACGCTGTGTGATCACTGAGTGAAAGGTATGGGAAACGTGACAGTCACGCTGTTCCTTGCCCCAAAAAGTTGAGAAGTGATTGACTTTTGAGTTACATTTAAGGAAAAGATACCCAACAAAGTTTTATTTTGGTCAAATTTTAGAGAAGATTTGGCTGTCAGGCGAGAATATGTACATACATATAGGTGGTTCCACTAAACCCACCACAACACTCAATGCCAAACATATCTCCCCACAACTATTGGGAGCAGAATGTCCTTACCTCAAACACGACGGAGGACTAGACCCCGGCCAACAAGCCTCCCTGAAGAGTTTACACGGCAGGGACTGGGTCGCCAGGGAAACTGTGTCCCCAAATTGGTACAACAGCACTAGTGATGCTTACAGAAATTCGTGGGAACGAGCGGATAACAGGAGTCCAGAGGAAGCCAAAGTTTTGCCAACGGGAGCACACACATAATCTAGGCCAATACACACAGCAATAAAATGGCCAAATTCACACGATGGGAAACTTGTAGCCCGCCGACTTTGGTGCAGGGGACTAGTCCCATACTCTTTGAATGCCAACCTTAAGCTTCGCGCGAGTTCCAACTCGGTTTTTTTACCAAGAGAAAATGAGGTGGCCTTTCAGCTACATACGAATGTCTATAACATTGAAACCTTAATTGTGGCTTTCTAACGAGGCTATTTTCCTCAAATGTGATCAGTAAATTCTTTTACCCTGTAACTTAAGTTTGTAAGTCATAAATATTTCAAGTCGAATTTTCTTGAGATTTTAGTCCCCGCAAGATTCGCCATTCTCCCCCATGCATTCACTGTACTTCCCCCCCCCCCGGACAGGCGAGATGGCGTCAGAAACGTGATAAGTTCTATTTGCAGCCATAAATGAAGTTATTGGCCAAGTCGTGAACTCCGCGAAAACAAGTTTTATTCTCTCTCGTCACCTTTGGGAGAGCTACATAAGCTAAGCCAATTTTACCAAAATAGCTAAGAATCTTGCCCCGCATTATTTAATTGAACTATTTCCCAAGACTTCTAGTGACCGAACACATTCTCGTGCTAGATCAAGGAAAACTTCACAATAAATTCCTTGCAGAAACTTCCTCGTCACTTGCTATCGGGCTCTGTGAACTCCTTTCAAGAGTCACTGTTTATTCTCGTGCTCAGTCTCGCCGTTTCGGGCACATGCTGTTTCGTGGGCAGGCCCAAATTTTCAACCTCTTCCCAGGGCCCCCAAGCCAGAGAAAAGCCCTCGGAACGAGGTGCCCAAATTTTCTGTAGTGACCATCACGGCTGGCTGCCTCCCAAACTGCACACATACAGAAAATAATTACTTCCGTGGTGGCCGCCGGAGAAGAAAAGGAACAATTTCCATTTGAAAGGGGTGTGCTGGGGGCTTAAAGTGGCCCAACTCTAACCCTGGGGTTTTAAGCGTTGAAATAAAAACACAAGTTAACGCTTCTCATGTGTGGTATTAGCCTGACTTTCGGAACAGTCATGAGATCTTAAAACATTTCTATGCATGCATCTTGGAAAAAAAAATAACATTGCAATTGTTTTTTCAAGTGCGTATTTGGTCTTTCTTCTTGATGCATTGATAAAGCGACAGAACCAGTTTGAATACTTTCATTCAACCATGCCACAGAAGTTTACTTGACCCTTTAACAGTGCGGATAAAACACAACTCGGAACCGGTAGCGATCAGTCAAGAAAATAGGCTCCGATTTCTGGCCGCTCTCTCGTGTCAGGTCCTACCCTCCCCGAGAAGAACCTTTTGGGGATGGAGCGCGGGCGCATTTCCCGAACAACGGCTGGTACTGGAGCATACCAAGAAAATAATCAACAAAATAACAGCTTAATTTGGAGCGAGGAGATCAGCAACAGAAATGTTGAATAGTGGTTACCAGTGACATAAAAGCACGCAGCGAAGCGACCAGTCAGAGAAATAACTTGGAAACAACTCTAAGTGGGGCGACCCAGTGACTAGTACAATAACAAATAACTTGAAGAGTAGCGCTCAGCGAGAGAAATAATTGTGAATGCCGGCACAAAGACTAAACAACTAGAAAGCATGGCGATCATGAGAGTAGAAACAGAACTAGTTTGTGAATAACTGGCATGGCTAACAGCCGACAAAACAACTTCTGTAGCTTGGAGCGGGGGCGATCTGCGACAGAAACTCGGGCAGAAATAATTTTGAATTCACACAAGAAACAGAACCACTCAGTAGTGATAACCAACAGAAAACAATTTTCATAATTCAAAGACACAAACAACCCCCCCCCCCCCCCCATGCGTAACGACAAGAAATTATTTGAATCAGCCCTGAACTAAGCGAAAGGGATAACTCAGTTCTTCTGACTGCTTTTTCCCAACAGAGGAAACCGGCAAAGACACACCGGAGGTTTAATTTCATCTTCCATTGATCATGTTCAATGCGTTTTCTTTCACCTTTGGTTAATTTTGCAACTAATGTAAGCCTTCTCTCTCTTTAGTGTGAGGAGAAAAATCTCCGTTGTCGTTGTCAATATCAATGTGCGTAAGTCCCATCGCAATATCGGCTAGTAAACTCCATCTTAAAACAAAAAGCCCACAGTGCACAGTCCATAACAGCATCCGCGACCTTTATAACGCCAGCTCCCGCAGGAAAGTTTTGATGTTTTGGTTGATCCGCACTCAGAATCTTCACTGTATTTCCCGCCCGTCTGTATGTGCCATTTTTATTCCCAACTAGTTGTGAAAATATATCTCCAACTTTGATTTATCCATCCAGAAATACCCACTCTCATCTAATGTAGCTGTAAAAGGCGCTTCTCAATCGAAAAAGAGTATTTCTCCGTGGACTACGGTTTTCTAAATTGCGTAATCACCTAAAGTAGTGGAATCATGCGATGAGATCGTAAGAGGAATACTCTTCCGCAACCCTAAATAACAGTTAAGTGGAATTGACATATTCCAGCCTGCGACTAGGAGCCTCCTCTCTGTTCCCTCGTGTGTCTCTTGCCTCCATGCCACCGTATGAAAAGTGAAGGCCAAGAGATATCACTCACAATTGCTCGACTGAGAAAAATAAACCCGTGGCCCCTGGCTTTTTAAAGAAGCCAAACTGTCATTTCAGCGAAATCAAAACACTACAATCCATGCACCGTGTGCTAGAAGATCTGATGCTCAATTTAGACCAAACCCCATTGTCCTATGTCTGTTCCGCTAGTCATACTCTGCATGAAAAAGGGGCAAAAAATGTGCCCCTTGTAGGAGAGGGCAAAAAGAAGCAGATTACAGGAATGTTCACGGTTACAATGTCAGGTCTTTTTCTCGCGATGCAGCTAATTCATGAGGGTAAGACCCCGCAATGCCTTCCACAAGGAATCTCGTTTCCGGATAACTTTAACTTGACTTTCACTCCAAACCATTGGAGCATTGAAGACAAAGTTATCGAGCACTTGGAGAAGGTTTTTTTTCCGTTTATAGTGGAGAAAACGCAAAGAACTTTTCTTCCTGATGAGCAGAAGGCTATCCTAGTATTTGACGTGATCAAAGGACAGAAGACGGAGCGTGTTCAGCACCTTATTGCTGATAACAACTGCGTTTGCGTTTTCGTTCCTGCCAATATGACCAACTATTTCCAGCCGCTCGACTTGACAGTAAATGGTCCTGCCAAGCAATTTTGAAACGAAAGTTTCAGGAGTGGTATGCAAGAGAAATCGCAAAGCAAGTCAACAAAGGTATTGATGTATACTCCATTCATGTCAACACAAAGTTATCTGTAATGAAGCCGATTCATGCCCACTGGCTTGTTGGCTTGTGCGACCACCTCCAAACAAACCCGAAGTGATAAGGAAGAAATTTGAGATGGCAGGAATAGTGGAAGTTGTCACTAAGGAACTAGAACCAGAGGATCCTTTTGAAGATCTTGTCCCAGATCATTGAGCCACTTTAAGCTCCAAAGCCCCTAGTTTCCTTTTTTGAAGCGAACTCTAGTTGAAACACTGCTTGAGATTACCACTTAAAGTGTCTATGACATGAAAAATGATTTGCTTATTTGTTCTTGAAAACTTGGCACCACAAATGTACATCACAAAAGAAACAAAATGACACCCTTAGTGGTGTTGCCCTAGCAACTCTTTCGGCCCAGTCTCTTTCTGTCCAAAAACCAATATTCCCCGTGTGTAACCTCTAAAGTGGACAAAGGGTCCTACTTGGAACAGACATAGTCGCCACGATTGTCTTAACTACCATCAATAGATCCATTGTGGGGGTAGATGGTTCTTGGTTTAAGACAAAAACTTGCATATCAGTTTCATTAAGACAGCACCAGTGTGACAAAGTGTTGTCATGGCAACAGTATTAAGAGTGTCATTTGGTTTCTTTTGTGATGCAACATTTGTGTTGCCAAAGTTTCAAGACCACTGCTTTCAAGTATTTCTAGAGATTATCGTTTATCACGTATTTTACCACTTTTCAGTTGTTGCAAGTAGTATGACGCCATCACTGATCTAGTTTCCAATAATAGAAAAACGTCGATATCTCTAAAACTGAAAAAAATATTTCAAAAAGAAAAATGCCATTCTCTCTGTATTTTGAAAAGGCCTTTCAAATAAGCAGAATTTGTGTTATTTTCTCGGCGGACGGTTGTATCTGTTTAAAACACTGAGGATGCCGTAAAATTATCAATTTCACAGATGTTGTTTAGTCTATATTCATTGTTTTATAAGCGTTAAATCTATTACGCCGATGATTCGCAAAGTGTAGGAAATTTCTCTCCGAAATATGTCCGAAATGAAATAAAAAGCGTTCGCCGCGCGAAACTCGCCGCGAAAATTGTTAAAAACGTCTCTCCTCGCCGAATTTTAAAAGTGCCGTAAAATTTTCTGGCCAAGGTAAGAATATTTAAACCCACTTCCAGCTGGAAAAAAATTGAAAGGCAACATCTTTGTTATAATAACATTCTTCTTTCGAGCCAATATGAATATTTAGCAATTATTGAATGAGGCCCTGCTCTGAGTAGGATATGAAGTAATTCATGCAGTTCAAGGAGGGCGATTATTCAACAACGAGGCCGAAAGGCCGAGGTGGATAAAACACCCGCCCGAGATCTGCAGAATTCTTCATATCCTACGAAAGCCGAATTCAATAATTGCTTTATTATTCATTCAAAATATTTTCCCGTTCTTAAAGGAGTTTCGCCATTTCGCTCTGTTGTTTTTCAGCCTCACCAAACATGACAACCTGCTGAATACATAGGTTTTCTTGAGTCAAAAGGTTCAAAATC
>JAHPZR010036879.1:0-47269 GCA_019787425.1 Platygyra sinensis
ACATTACGTTACGGACATTACATTATGGATATACTAACTACTTGAAATGAAACAAAGTAGAACAGTTTTGTGGTCAGTGTGCAGTGGCAACTGTTGCAAGGACAAAATTAAGAGGAGGGAGATCATTCAACCTTATTTTCCTCATAGGGGAGAAAAAAGGAAAAAAATCAGTATAGTTACATATAATTGAATTAAAAATTGACATTTATTGTAGTTGTAACAATTAATTCCTTTGGGAAAGAAGGGTATATATGAGAAACTGGTCTCAACTCAATATTAAGTTACATTTTCAGGTTAGTTTTTCTCAACATTTGATGTCCTTGTTACATTAGAATGAAATACAATTCTGTTACAGACATAACATACAGTTTTATGTAATGTCCGTAACAAAAAGTAGCAAAACCAAAAAAGAGGAATAGCTAATCAACATAACCTCATTTAGATGAATTTAGCAGTTCTGACAATCTTAATTACAAGGAGTCCGTAAAAAAAACAAAAATATTCAGTTTACCACATCAGTTGTCCTTACTTAATTGGAAAGAAAAACAATTCTGTTACGGACATTACGGACAGCTTAATGTAATGTCCGTAACAGAAATTAGGAAAACCAAAAAAGAGATGTAGCTTAGACCTGAACCTGATTTAGGTAAATTTAACAGCTTTTACAGTCTAATATAATTACCAGGAGTCCACAAATAAACAAAAAAATTCACTAAACCCTGTCTTTGAAAAGAATGTTTCACAGTGTAATGTCCGTAACAAATATTGTGTAATGTCCGTAACGGCAACTTTTTACCCACAGTTCAAAGCCTAACAACAGCATAAGGGAAACAACTGGATTTTATAAAACTATGAAGCAGCCATATTCTTATTATTGTTAGAGAATTTATGTCTCGCATGTTGATTCACAGGAATAGCACTGATAATGTCAACAGGTAAAATTGGAGGTTGATTTTTTTGTAATGTCCGTAACGGAGTTTCAAACAAAAATATTGACAGCTTTTGAGAATGAAATCAAAGTTTCTTTTATGCTGATAGTTAAGCACCATGTGATGAATATTTGTACAAATTTTAAACAAAAATTGCTTAAGAGAAGTATGTAAAAAGAAGTGTTATTTCCAAAAATTTGCTCTCTGAATGTAATGTCCGTAACGTGGAATCGCCCAAATGTTCTGTCACAACGCCATCGTCGAATGATTACTAAACACAAAACGACATTTTTACCTGATCTTCGAATTTCACTCTCTTACCATTATAATAAGTTTTGTCCATTGTCGATGTAGCTGTTAAAATCCCTCTCCAAAGGCAACCCGGGAAAGTTCTAAATGGAAGCGTGGTGTGACATGTTAGTAACTTTGAAGAACGTAAAACATACTATACAGACAATATTTTATTTACTTATTTATGACCTAGCTTAGCGTAATGCCAAGATAGATACGGCTTTTATGAGTCCTAATTTACTCCTGCAAGCGTGTAAGTGAACCTAGAAGGCGTATATGATATATTTGTTACAGAGGAAACAAATTGATCGACTTCGTCCACAAACAAACCTAATCAAAAACACAGAGTGAACACAAGGCGACTTGATCATAAAGTTAGGCTATAATCTTTATAACAGATCCCTAATAACTTACCTCTTAGATGTATAAACTTGCGACTGGCGGGTTTTAGTGCTTCTTGCAAAGGAAAAAACCAACATGAAATTTGCCATGTTGCAGTTTCCACTTTGAGTTTTGAATGAAATTATCGTCTGGATTAGAAACTTCCGGTTTTCCAGGAAAAATCAGGAGCATAAGAGACTGGGAACGAGCCATATTGTAGCGACAACAGACTTCCGCTTCCGCTTCCCCTCTGATATTTTCTGGTATATTCACGGCATATTAGGCACAGTATGAGCCTAAAACAAAATGACAAAGTTAAGAGAAAAGATACTTTCTGTTCATATTTAGAGAAAGCGGCTGTAATTGGCAAAAGCCAACAGCAATGAAGAGGGCACTCTAGATCTGTGATCAACTTCACTACCCAGTAATAAATTGAATCCCCATAAAGGCCAGGTGTGCTTACAGAGTTGATCAAAATATTTCCCTTATTGGCATAAACGCTTCAGTCTTTAAATATTGAAAGGGCATGGAACAAAGAACTTCGGAGCCCGGTGTATTAATCACTTGTTGAGTTTGTTGCACCGGACGCGAACGCGTAAACACATGTACATGTACATGGTACATTTTAATGAGCAAAACCTTTGCAATGATATGAATGTGGTATGGGACCATTAGCGATTTTGCCAGAAGGAAATTAAAATATTGTTGTTTTTTCAAACATACCTCCTTATATCTCTCAATAAAGAAACGACATTTTTTAATTTACAAAACATGTTTCGACATTCTCATGTCATCTTCAGTTGCAAATGAGCTTTTAACGGTGGTACATTTGAATTTTATATCAGGTACGCGTCAAAACTTGCGTTACAATTTGAATATGAAACTCGAGATGCGTGGAAACAAAAATAGCGCGCGCATAACAATAAAATAAGAGACAAAAGGAACAACATAATTAAAAGGAAGAGACAAATCTAGATGCCTCAACTGCTGATTTAGAATGGCATTTTCCCACTTAATGTGCAATGCCTCTTTGATCTTAATTTGGAATTTTGAGGCGGCAGAGTCTAAGATCGTGAAACATTCTGTATCACAAGAGTCATGACAGGCCCTAGATGACTGCAGATGCCTGTAAACATGCGAAGACTTGTCCGACAAGAGGTGCTCACGAACACGTGTACAAAGGTGGCGAGTGGTCTCGCCAATGTAGCTGGCATTACAGGCAGCACACGAAGATTTATAAACGACACGCGAACGTAGACCCTGCGGTACTGAATCTTTCACGCTAAACCTGTTTCTAAGTTTAAACGTACTAAAGACCAACTTAACAACTAAATCAGCTTTACAATAACGTTTGATATAGTGTCTTAACTTAGTCTGGGCGATTTTAGAAAACCGGCCAACATAAGGGAGTTTATAGAAGTGCGTAGAAGTTTTCCCGGAGTTAGATGAGTCTTTTTGCCCAGTCTGAGGAGGACTCATTTTCCTAGAAAGATACCTGTGAATAATCTTGTCGATGCATGACCCAAGACGGAAAACAGTTTTTCCGTAGTGAGAAAATAAGCTTCTTAACGTCTAGATGGATCGTTTTATATTATTCTGAAGACGAATTTTGAGCTTTTGAGATTAATACCCATAGGTTTTGCAGTTTTCATCCATTCTGTGTGGCAACTACTTAAAGTGCCCATGAAATGAAATTTTTGCCCACCTTTTTATTCCAGAAACTGAAGTCTGTGTTGCACTGATTCATAATTTTCGAATTTAAGCTCTGGTCCGGCGCGCAGAATAATTTTTCTATCCTTCCAAAGTTGGCAAAAAAATGCAATTGTTGTTTTCTGAGGCCTGGGACTAGTGACGTCATAAGGTGTGTAAATTTCGATCGCTTCACTTAGGCCCGGTTCATACGTCGCATTTCTGCCGTGTCGAATGCAATTCAAACAAAAGATAATGAGTCAAATTATCTCATTATCTATTTTCTCTATTGCATTCGACACGGCAGAAATGCGACTCATGAACCATTCCTTAGTGTCAGTGTATTTCCTTCAAAGTTAGAACTCATTGAGCCGTCTTTTTTGCGGTTTTATTCAGTGGAAAATGTCCTCAGATGATGAAGTATCCAGTAATGCATCATTTTGGTGTCATGTTCAGTCGCTGTAGTTAGCAGTAGAAGGGGAGGGCTTTTTAAATTCGATCGTTTAGCGCTATCGAGTCGGGCCGTGGAAGAAGGAGGCGTGCATACAAAATCACGCAAATCACAATGATGGGAGGCCAATATTATTTCCATTGAAATCTTTGCTCCCTTTCAGTTGTTCCTGTTCGTGTGAAGACTCGAGAGCACCACAACTAAATCTTAATGCAGACATCTCTATTGCAGAGGATCTCTAGTCCTGTTTAAAAGCCGTCGTTAGCAACTTTGTTCAAATTGGAGAAAATATAACGCGGACGCATTCGTCGCTTTGCAGTTGGAACAGTGTATCCGAACAAATCGATAACAATGTGCTATTCTGACTTCGTCTGTCGGAAATATAAGCAAGACAGTGCCTTCCCTGTAAGTGATGTTTTGCAGCTCGCTAAAACAGGCCCTCCGGTAACGAAAAACTTTCCACTCCTTCGCTTGTTCCTCTCAGAGTTCATGATGTCTTGAAAGTTTTGGGCCGCCACGAAACTCTTCAGAACGTCTCACAGAATTGGTTGAGAAAATGATATACAAACAATAGTAACAATGGACCGTAACCCCTAAAACAATAGAGCTCCGTGCCAACAAGATCCAAAGAAATTAGAGGTTCTAGAGAGCTTCGTGACAACAGAAAGTTTTACACACCTTATGACATCACTGTACTTATTTGATTATTTCAACCGCGCCCGGAAGGCCGCATATTTTGACTCGAATTGGCCAACTTTGAAGCTGGAGAAAAAATTCGTACGCTCTTGTCTGAAGCCCAAACTCGAAAATTAAGAATCAGAGGATCATGACTTCAATATTTCAGCATTTCATAGTATTGCATTGCGCATCCCTACTGCGCACGATTTTCGCGTTATTAGTGCGCTCAAATGAGTGCGTGCACGTGCACAACGCAAGAGATTTCCCACAAGCAAGGCTCGACAGCGAAATAAAAGCTCGTTTTCTCTTAAACGAGCATGGTGACATATTTTCTATTAATAGTGCCCATGTTATCCTCTTTAATCTAAAGAAAATTAAATTATCGGAAGGAAAAAAAAGATATAGCTGAAAGCGTGCAAAAAGTCGTTACTCTAGGACGAAAACAACGACTCACGAACGTTTTTATTACGTCCCCCTCGTTTTAAATGGTGCGATTTTTTCCACAAATTTTATATGATATTGTTCCATATGCTCCAAGCTTCCTCCTTGGCAAATTTTCTCCCAAGTATTCGATAAATTGTGCTTCCAGCTACCGTAAAATGTAACGTGGACCGATAAATAACGCACGTGATTTGCACGAGTACAGGCATAAATGGGGCAAGATTGGCCCATCATATCTCTTTTGCGAGGATGTTGATCTATTTTTTTTTATTGTATTTTTAGAAACAGTGTTTGGTAGAGAACATTCAGAGGAAGTTAAAAAAATTCACCGATAATTTTTATTTCTGAGGAATCACCCTAAGTGTATTTTTCTTTTTTCCCAGGAATAGCCATTGGTCGAGGTGTGTATTTTGCCAGAGACGCCCAGTACTCAGTTGGATACGCTGCAGGCGGCGTTAGGGATCGCTACATGTATCTTGCTCGAGTCCTGGTGGGGCAGTATTGCGTTGGAAAATCTTCTATGGTCGTACCCCCGCCCAAAAACCCATCCAAGCCGGAAATTTTATACGATTCCGTGGTAGACCAGATGGGAAATCCCAGCATGTTTGTGGTTTTCTTTGATAACCAGTGTTATCCTGAGTATCTGATAACTTTTTAGTGATCTTATAATTCATTTAACTCAGTTGTATGCGTAAAATTAAACGTAAACTTCGAAATGCGCCAACATAGGCTCCCCGAAATAAATTCTGATTCGATAGGGTCAAGAGTTTATGTGCTAACTTCTTTCGCTCTTGGTGACTTGAGACACAAGATAAAGCTTGAGAGAACGAGTTCTTAGAGAGTGATAGAGCATCTAAATGTGGCAACCAGAGCAAGTAAATAGATTCCCAGCTTGAAGAACCCTGGGTTTTACATGTTTTATGACCAACTTCTCGAGTTACAATAATTGCATTTTGTGAATTTTAATGCAATGCATCTCAGACGTTGACCAGGTCAGGGTGTTTTAACTGTGAAAAGCCAATACGTTTGTGGATGATTTAAGAGTTTCATCAATTTTTATACGCTGTGCTTAGATCATTTTTGTTTCTGAAGCAGCGCTTCTAAACTATAGTAGTCTCCAAAATGATCACCAGGAGCAACACTGACAATGCTCCTTGGAGTGTAACTTAACTTGCT
The DNA here is from genome assembly GCA_019787425.1 of Platygyra sinensis. NCBI lineage: Eukaryota > Metazoa > Cnidaria > Anthozoa > Scleractinia > Merulinidae > Platygyra > Platygyra sinensis. The sequence goes on from JAHPZR010036879.1 coordinate 6,037, forward strand.
TGAAGAACCGAGTTCGCTCAAAGAGGATGATGGGTAAGAGGATCAGTTTGTCCCCATAGACAGGCCTCAATCCCAGGGAAATCCCTCTAAAGTTATATTAAAACATGGTATCCAGTTTTCGCGTGTATAACGTACCACGACCATTGCAAAGATGTTGTTTTGGAGGATGTAAATGCGAGTAAAACCGCTTGGGCTTCCACGTGAGAAAACTTGTGCTCTTCAGAATCTGCTATATCGAGACCCCACTGGGATTCAGGAGTCTGACTAGTGATGTACTAGTGACGTAAACCCTCTTAGGCTTCATCCGTACATGAGGTGGCTCAAAAGGCAAGATCATTTTTGCTGATGACTTCATATGAAACTCAGTTTGCAGTTGAATCGTATAGGTTAGCAAATTAAAGCACTGACTATAAAATGGATTGAATCTTTGTTTTGTCCAGGGCCGGACTATTTTTCTCATCTCACGTACAGGGAACCCAGGAGTAATTACGCTATTGGTACTAACTTTCGCCTCGCTTTAACTTCGCGATTTTCCCGATTTAAAAAAGATCGCGAACTTAAGAGCGAATGTCGCTAAGGCTTGAGCAAAATTGGAAATTATCCTTCATATTTTCTTTCATACTTTGGGTGCAGTTAAACCTTGGTATGAAACTACTTGCTGTGGCATTTGTTTGGTTTTTGATGCTAACCTGCACAGAGCATCAAGGGGGGAAGTTCAGGCCTAAAAATGCAATATTTTGTACCGTATTTTACCATAAAATTGGCATTTTGCTATCTAAATATTTCAAAGAACATACAACTATTTAACAATCTGTTTGTATCATAGCAAAGCACCACTATCATCTTTCAGTCTTTCAGTTAACTATCATCTTTCAGTAACGAGTTGTTGAACTTCGAAAAGCCAGGTCCTCTCAGGACTTGTCTCTTTGTATGTCTACAAGATCAAAGATATTCATTGTTACTAAGATCGAATTTCGGAAGCCGCTTGGTCCCCAGGGCAAACCACCTTTTTTGTCTTTCTTTGTTAGTGTGCCATTCCATTCACCTCCTAAAATAAGCGCTGTTAATTCAGACTTATCAATCAGATAGTTGTTAAGCTCTTCAGTAAACTGCAGCTGATCAGCATGGTCGTTCGGTGCATAAATACTGCAAAGAGATAATACCATACCATTATAATTCAAGTTAATTAACACAATTCTTCCTGATCTATCTCTTAGGTAATATTTAACTTTACAAAATATTTAAGACAGTACGCGCATTCTCATTGGTCGATAGGCGTGTTTAGATGAGAGTATGCAAACACGGTTGTCACGTCACGCTTTCTGTGTTTCCCCGGCACAATTTGAAACCATTTCAAAGCCGGTAGTTCAACTTTCAAGTGCAAATATTAAGGAATTCAAATGAAGAAAATTTTTTCCAAGTTTTGATTTGGGGATTGACCATCTCTTTCCCTCAGACCCGTGGAAAGAAAGCAAAAGAAAGAAGAACAACAGCGCTTTGCATGCCTCGATGTTAGTGAGCGAGACGACCTTGCCGAGGGAGCTCAAGCGAAGACAAAATATTATGCAACAAAATACACAGTAAACGTTTTTCAAAATAATTTTTGCATTTAATTACTACAATAAAATTCTCAAAATCTCATGCTGTTTTTTGAAAAAGATGTGCAATAAAATTAAACGCCAACTATATGCTACAGTCTGCGAAGCGAAATCTGTTCAAATCAAATTTTACATGGCCGATCGGTTGCCGTGTTTTGGCCGTCAAATGTTCAAAAAATGACCATTAAAACTTGGAAGAATATACCAGACAGCTCACCAGACTGATGGACTAAATGCCCTTCGACTTAACTGCATTAACTCAAACTTTCCTGCTTGTGCTATGATTCCAAACCAGCAAAACTTCACAAGGCACGATGAGCGATTCAACTTCTCAACCATCTTCTCGGGCTGCCAAATCGGGCAAGTTTGCGTCACTTTCAAGAGCGATTAAGCACAGTGGTTTCATCTTGAAGTTCTTTCCTTACAGAGTCGTAAATCTTTTGAACATTTCTTCTGTTTTCACCGAACTTTAGGCATTTCTCGCAAAGATTTAGAAGGATTCAAAGCTGATATCGCTTTCATTTACACGGCGCTCCCTTGCTCGCTGGCGATTTTGCCACAAATTTTGATTTTTGTAACGCGAAATTTCATTGGTTCGTGCGTCATCAGATGCGCGTTTTGATTGGTTAGTAGGAAAGATGATTGTCTAGAGCGTGTAATGAGAAAAGCTTTTTGGATCAAGAAGTAAATAAACAAAATTTCTCTTCATTTGTCGAATTAATTTTGAGAAATATTTTATAAAAGCAATAGAAAACTTTTTTCCTGTGTTTGCATAGCGTGATATAAACACTCGAGGGGTTGGGAGAATTCTCGACAGTTATGCAAACCCTCGACTTCGTCTCGGATTTGCATGACTGTCTCGAATTCTCCCAACCCCTCTCGTGTTTATATCAGGCTATGCAAACACAGAAAACGTTTTCTATTGCTTAATTGTTTGTCTCAATAGATGGATCGAAAAGTATGCAAACACCTCTACTATGACGAGTGCCATGCGAAAAATAGATTTCACCTCCCCATTCATTTTTCCAAAACAACTCATCACCGGTTTCGGAATATGTTTCTTTAAGGAAGTAAAACAGTAATTTCTGATCTCTAAGATATGTAAAAATACTGCTCTTCGGATTTCTAATACCACGGACATTTAAGGAAATAATTTTAAATGAATTTTTCTTCGACATTATTACAAAGAGACAACGTTGACACTGAATTCTAAATGCAAAAAGGCGAGAAACGAAAAAAAAATATTAAAATATATAATAAAAAGAGAAAGGAAAAAACAAACAAATAAAGAACAAATATTTAACAATTCGTAATCCGTATAAGGGAACTTACCTCTTCCTGACCCAATTTACCTATCCCAATCCCTTCCAAGGCAGATAGTGAAGATGCACTGAGGAAAATGAGTAGTATACTACGTTGTATATGTTACCGAGAGTTGGTGAAGTGTCTATACTTTAAATTAAATCAGATTATTTAAATAGCAAATTTAGAGTTCATCTAAGTCGGCATAACAGGAGATCCTTACGGGTGTTCCATCTGGGGAAATTTTCACAAATACTTTTCCGTGGATTGCCACGCGCTCAAGAGCAGGCCATATTTCTTCATACCATTTATGACTTACAAATATAGCAATGATTGCCTCGGTAGCTCCTCGGTCTTAACTTATGTGAAATTTCTATATCATAAGGTCGACATTTAATGCCTTTAGTTAGCAACTTTTAGAACAACCTCTTCCGTCGACATATAACACCTCTCTGGAACTCCTGATATCTCCAACGAATTCTTTCTTGTATACTGCTCTATTTCGTCCTGGGAAGACCAGAGAGAATTCGTTTCTTCCTTCTGTTCTTTAAGTTTTTTCTTTGGCACGTAGGAGTTCGCTCTTGAGAGATTCATTCTCCTTTGTTATGAGTTCGACTGCAGATTCTTTCATCTTTTGAAATTCGTCACGCGCGGCCTTGAGTATCCACTGATAATTTCAGCGCCGAAATTTCTTCTTAAATTTTTTGGTTGTCGCTTAGACTATTGTTTACAGAGAAGATTGCCCTTTCTCTAGATCAATTTGTCCGTGAATGTAAACTTGCAGCCGATCGATGAAGTTTGTGGCGACTTCTGTGTGGCTTGATTAAGGCTGTTATATCGAAGGCACTTAATCACAAGATAACTGATCAACATTAGCAGCTATTATAAAAGTTAAATAATAATAGGTAATAATAGGTAAATAATAGGTAAACAATTGAAACAATGTTGCATCGGCGATATTCAAACTCACTTTTACTCTAAAATCCTATTCCTTTAGGGCATTATTTTAAAATTTGTGTGTTACTAAGCCACTAGGTCACTTGAAATCTCACTGGTATCATTGCATTTTAAACTACGTATAAAGCTCAAGTTCGAATGAAAATCTAGGACAATTTCCTGTTCTCGATAGTGTCTTACATATTGAACCGTCAAAAGAAAGAATGAATATCTGTGACACTTAAATAACGTTTATATATGTCTGTCTGTCTGTCTGTCTGTCTGTCTGTTTGTCTGTATGTATGAAAACTGGGAAATTTCTGCCTGACCTGACTGAACAAATCACAATGTTATCCTACCCGTAAATTTGTGTCCTTCCTTGAGACGCTATTCGAACACCGTGCTGGAGTATAAACCTGAGGAACAGCCCCTAAACTGCCATCTGTGTTGAAATTCAGAAAGCTGTCGCGTACACTTATTCTCATTAGTGGCCGGTGTATTCAGTCGTTCCAGTCAATCGTTCCTGCTGCGTGGTTTTCTGAGCTAAAACAGATATCAGCTTTACTTACGCAAGCTTGCGTAGCTACTAACCATCAAAATAATTTTAATACTAAAGCCTGGCTGTACCGGTACTTGCTTGAATTGAATGAATTTTTCATGCTTGGCATTGCAGGGTTCACAACGAGACTTAAGCAACAACTTATGTAAATCTGTTATATCTTAAATTTGCGCTTTTCATCTCTTTCTCACTCCATTGCAGCCAAACTATGTTTCCAAAACAAACATGACTGCAAAGCTTGCATTGTCTTTTGGGCGGGCAGCGAGGTTGATCAAAAGCGCTTAGATCGTTTCGAGAAGTATAGGATACAGAAAAAAAATATTACCTTTATTACACCTGCACAGCCGTGTTTATAGCACAGAGGCTAGTGGGGAGGAACTTTAAATTTTTTGTACCATAATTAACTTGGTACCGAAAGTTCATTGAAGATAAGTGATACAGAAATATAACTGCCGTTTTTTTTCTTGGCTTTTACAAAGGTCATAAGCTAATAAAACTAAGCCGCTGGTTTCTTATACATTAGAGAATGATAATATTGCTCAGTAAAACCAAGCAAATTTTAATTGTGCGAACGAGTGAAACGTTTCACAGATGTTCCTCCGCTTTGTCTAAGCATTTTTAAGTTTGGCTATTGTCTCTGGTTCCAGTAGTTTGCAGGTAATAGACCCTTTGCACGACCCGTCACATGGTACAAAGTTAAATACACTGGTGAGCAAGTTTGCGCAGTGGGACTTCTAAAACAAAGGCAGGTGCATTGTTTGAAAGTCCCAATGTGCAATTTGCTCTACTAGTATATGTAATTTTGTACCATGTGACCGGATCGTGCAAAGGCCTATTACTGAAGGAATTTTCCAGTGCGGAGATGTGCCTCAGAAGCCCCCAGGCAAATCAACCTCTATGGTCAAAAATGGATGATCAATAATTTTGAAAATAAAGTTAGATAATCAATACCTTGTCCTTGCCAATGTATGAAATTAACAACATATCAAAGTTTTTGAAGACTTAGACTGGCTATTGAGATAGTAACTTGATAATTGGAATGATTTCAATTGAACGCTGTGTCCTTCCCTTGGTCTGCGCACAAGAATAGATTAGGAAATGCATGGAACCCACACAGGAATTCAAAATTGTCTCTGACGGGAAAGAGACACCCTGTATAGGCCGGGACTGAATACTGACCTAACTTATTTATTTCAAAGTGCGACATCTGTTCATTCTATCCGTCAAACCTTTCATGTGCATCTGTCATGAGGTTGCTGGGTCGAAAATATTAACGCAGTTGGGGTTATTCTACAGTCCGCAGTCTGCAGTCTGTACCCGATCAGTACTGACAGTACGGAAGTCGGCAGTCTGTGGTCCGCTGCAGTACGCAGTCTGGCAGCCTGTACCCGCTGCAGTACGAAGTCCTTCGCCCAGTCTGTGGTTCTGTGTCCCGCTGCAGTACGCATGTCTGCAGTCTGTGTTTTTAACACGACTGACTTCTTATTAACCTGCCAAGTCTGAAAAATAAAAAAACTATACCGCCACGCGCTCTTCGGTGTATATCCTCCCCCCCCACCCCATCACAGCGCCCCCCATAGAGCATGTCTGGAGTTTCAGTTACTTGGTTCATAACTTTATTTCTTGTGCTTGGGACGAGGCTTGAATTAAAAACCAGATAATATAATATATCATTTTGGTTTTTATCTCGGCACATTGTGGCCGCTGGTAGTTTACCCGGTTTTACGTATCAGTGCAGTACGGATTTCTCAAGTTAAGCTTGAGGCACAGATGCGTTTCGTTGGGATCAATTGAGATTCTTTTATGAGGAACACGAAGTAGTAGCTTTCACCAGTTTTAATTTTAGACGAGATCGATAGAATATATTGGTCAAAACTATTACAACGGAACCAGTGCTTCGGTCTCCGATCGTTCATATGATGGGAAAACACGCCTGTTTTAAGAGGTAGTGAGATTGGGACGATTATGACCCTTCGTTCCAAACCAAAACTACAAGACCTTGTGGACGTCGAAGTCGGGATGGTAAAAACAAAGCATTGACCTTTATGTTGCCCCAAATACTCTCATTTCGGGAAGACAAGTAAATCAAAGAAGGAAGAAAGAGCCGACAGGGCAAGCAAAACAAAAACCGCCACCCAGGCCCCCTCAGTCCAAGGTCTAGGAACCCCCCGAAGTACTCACGTTCTGGAGCGTATTCGTGTTCTCTCTCTACAATGGCACCCTATCTGTATTCTGCCTCCTTGCAAGTAGTATGGACTTTAGCACACGAAAAAGCCTCGCAATTAGTTTTTGTTGTTGATCAGTACACGGATAAGTTGCTACACGCCTCGAAGAACCGCTAAAAGCAAGAACAAGGGTCGTGACTATCCTCCTGGAAACCCAGGAGCTACTAGCCGAGACAATACCGATATTGTTCGGGCCCCCCCGAAAGTTTACGTTAAGAGCTGGAAGAGCCCCTGGGAATCTTAGTCATACCGAACCCAGTTCCAGAGGTGGTACGAATTCCGTTCCACTGATTGGGCAGAAAAATATGTTTCTGAACTGCGTACGGTAAAGACTAAAGTTCCCAGGGGGCTATTCAGCTCTTAAAGTAAAGATTTCGCCACGAAAATATCGTATCGTCCGGGCTAGTAGCCCCCGGGTTTCCGGAGAATGGGGTCGGGATAGCCTGTCGGAGAGGACTGGAAGACTGTCCACCCATACATGTACCAGTAGGGAAGAGTTACCAAATGCGCTGTCCTTTTAACAAGATTTTCTTGCCTCGGCTGAATGAACGGGACAACATTAACTAGCCAACATGATGGGGACAACACTTTTCGTTCTTCTGTTCTGAGTGTTCCGACAATGTCGTTACAAAAGTGTGCTACTTAGCTGCCCTCTACTGTGTCTACGTATCTGCGTTGGGCTAATTCCTATGCTGTAGTCTAAACCAGACTTAGGAGGAAGACGTATTTGTATCCACTATTGTAGCAAGAAAACAAATACTTCTTTTAATTACAATATACAATACAATACAATACAAATTTTTATTGTCAACTCCCCATGTGGGACTTTTCAGAGATAATAATAATAACAAAATCATTTAAAAAAATACTTACGTCTGCCAAAATATACACAATATTGTCCACTTAATTTTTTGGATGGGGATGTGGGGGGGGGGGGGGGGGGGGGGGAAAGGGGTGCCAAGCCTGGACTGATATCACTTCCGTTCTCTAATTCTACTGCGACCAAAAATCAATATTCTACTTTCTCTTTGTGTTTCAAAACTGTGTAACTGAACCATTAAGTGACCGAAGTTTAAAGACCTCATTTCAAAAAGAGAACTATTTGTTTTGACTGAAGTTTTTTTATTGTCCGCCGTTACTAACTTTAAAATCTTGAGAGAGCTGGATCGAGTTTAAGATGACGTCAAAGACTCACTAGTTTAAGAATGCAATTCAATGCACGCTCCTAAATTAATATGCAGCACGGGAGTTTCAAACTTTCAGACTTTTAAACTCGTGTTTTGCATGTACAATAAGCTGCGTTTACACGCTGCAATTTTAAGAAAAGCTAGTGAGTCTTTGACGTCATCTTATCCTCGATCCAACCCTCTGAAGTCCAATCGGTCAGTCTTGAACGTGAATAATGGCGGACCGTAAAATGTTAAACTTGCACTCAAAGTAAACAGCCTTCAGGTTGGAAAACATTTGAAGGTTACGATTTTGCCAGTGAGGTGTCAAACAAACACGCTTTTAAAATCTGAAGGAAAAAGAGAAGTGAATTTTTTGATCTTAGTAGCACTTTAACAATCTTCGCTAGTCGTATCACAATCTATTTGAAAAGGTTATCTTCAATATTTAGAATGAGCTAGTTAAATAGTAATGGATGTCACATTTATAGTCTTGTCGAAATTTTTACCTACAGCAACAGAACACACAACAACAAACAAAAACAATAATGCCGATAAACCCACACACAGAAGCTATAATAATAATTGTTTCTTTGCTGAGTGTTTGTGCTTGGTTTGCGGAAGAGGAAGCTGCAAAAGAAGAAAAAGATTATATGAGAAACCTTGAGTAAAAACTTCAGTTTTCCATTCTCGAAACCTACATTCGAAAAACGAGTTTACTACCGATATAATTACACTGTCCATTCATCCAAATCGCAAGCTAATAAATAAAATACCATGGAAAAGCAGATGGTTGACATGGGACTAGACAAACCACCAACATTATTCCAACTTGTACATATCACCAGGAGCCATAATCGGGGACGGAGACCGTAAGCGCGCGCCATTTCTAGTATTGGGGTTGGCGCCATGATATGGGACAATTTTTCTATTTTTAGAACAAATTGCGCCATCGCCTGCGGCACACGCGCGTACATTGCTGCGAGGATTTTCGCGGATGTCGCGCAGGGGAAATGGCGTCCGAAATTCCTGAAATCGTTTATGCTTTTGGATCCTTTTGGCCCGTCACTCAACGCCTTCATGGCTGTTGGAATTTTGATTAAGTATTTCCGCCGTAAGTTGCTCCAGTCTGAGTGAAGACGGTGCCTAATTTAGGTATGTCCCGTTGCTTTTTATCTCTGACCAAGTTGAGTTACGCTGCTCCGTTTACGACAACTTCACATTACTCCAATCTAAATTTCACATATGATAACACAGAAGAAAAAAGAACTAGTTGGATATAGCAGCGTTTAGGCCCAATAAGTGACAATAGGTTTATGTCCGTAGATGCTGCTTAGTTTTGTTTGTGTAAATTCAATAAATTGTCTGTTGTCGATGAGTAAGAGCGCCCGCCGATGCGTGTTTTGTACAGCTAGTAAAACATGACAAATTGGACTTCGCACTTTGGTGTGAAACGTATATCGAACTCATATAATATCTCTAATGTTTAAGGTTGATTAATGTTTGAGAACATATTAAAAGCTTAGCTGAAAATAAGTGAAAACAGCAGAAATAATCAGAAAAGTTACGATGACGCTTGTAATCAAAACTCGAATAAAGATTTCGATTGAGTTAAAACTCCTTGTCTATTTTATTTTCGCAGCGAAAGAAAGAAGAAACACACATGATGTTAGTAGTCTTTTGGCGAACGTTAGTAAAAATTGTTGTAGTATCTCAGCACAAAAGACGACGAAACAAATCTTTTTCACGATTTTGCTTGACAATCTGAAAACACCGACTCGGACTTGAAAGTGCACGCGCTGCACTTGCAAATGAACTACTCGTACGCGTCAGACAAAAACTTTTGCAAACTAGCCAAACGAGCAGAAACAACAAGAAACTATCAAAAACAGGTTTTGGTTATGATTAAGCATTGTTTGGCAAGCTCACAAATTAACAGCTCGATACCGGACTAAACAGTGTTCTTACAGAACTCTATAGAACAAACACAAAAGTTTACGCGTACAAATAGCCGGTGAGCGGATTTTATTCATTCACAGCGCGAAATTAAAGAAATTCTCGACCTTGAAAAACACACCTTTTCCATTAAATCAGAGCATAAGCGTACATAGAAGAGCCCCGCTTCTTCTTCTCTGCCTTATTCCCTACCATTGCTGTGAAAAATCGGCAAGAGGATCTCGCAATTCTCACGATTTCATTACACAACGTGACAACATCCACGCGAGAGGCCAAGACACGTGCGTAGATCAGCGCGGATATATGACGTCAGGATGGCGCAATTTGTTCTAAAAATAGAAAAATTGTCCCATATCATGGGTCCACGCGCATCCCAAGACTTACGGTCTCCGTCCCTGATTATGACTCCTGATATCACTAAACACTGAACGAAAATGGTATATACTGCTGTCTAGAACCAAATGAAAGGCTGACCGGACGGCTGAAAAGGGTACATTTAATGCCCAATCTTTTGGTTAGACAGGACTGAAGTAAACTGGATAAAAGGTTACAAAATTGGAAATGATACTGAAGGATCTTTGTGACACGATATATAGTATGTGAACCGCGCAGCACCCGTGAAATAGGAAATGTTTGGATGCCGGCAGTAGGCAACACTGCCGATACACCACATTCCCCTTGGGTATTACCCCTTTAAAGAAAATCTGGGAGTCCCCACGGGCAAATGAAAATTTGACCTCGGTGGGGTTTGAATCCACGACCTCCGGATTAGATCTTTCGATGTTCTAACTACTGAGCTACGACGCCAGTACGGCAGCAGGTAAATCGGGCGACTCACTACCTAAATTACCCCGTCCTGCTCCCGTACTGGCCTCGTAGCTCAGTCGGAACTAATCCGGAGGTCGTGGATTCAAACCCCACCGATAGCAAATTTTCTTTGGCCCGTTGGGACTCCCAAATTTCCTTAAAAGGGGTAATACCCAAGGGGGATTTGGTGTTTCGGCAGTATTGCCTCCTTCCGGCACCCAAACATATCTTAAAAATTATAATTTCCTATGTGACGTGATAGGCTGACTAAAGTTGAGAAAAAGGAAACGTGTACTAAGCGGATGAATTTAAAAAAATAAATAAATAAATAAATAAATAAATAAATAAATAAATAAATAAATAAATAAATAAATAAATAAATAAATAAATAAATAAATAAATAAATATATTAAATTTCATCACGCCTGTTTATCTCAGACGGTTCAGGATTTTTGCCCTTGGAGATCAAAAATGCTTGTCCTGCGTTTCATTGCAGTGGTCCTTGTATTACCGTTTATCCATATAATACTGTAACCAACTTCAGGAAATCGCCGTCGGGGAATCAACGTGCACAGTTCTACTTAAACTGAGTATATACCAAATGTCTTGCTAAATTTACTCGAATTCAAACCTTGACCCTTCTTACTGATAAATGGTCACTACGATTTGCTATTTCTGTCGCGGAATTGAGGCCGATGCATGTTTTATCGCGATTAATGTATAGAGTGTGTTCATGGGACGTCATCAAATTCTCAAATCCAAAACTAAAGAGCCATTTAACGTTTTATCCTCATCAGGAGGTACTCAATTTATATCTGTTTAGAACTTTCCAGCTCAATAGCTTCGTTTGGAAACCAGTGCATTTTGAATTTCGGAGCTATGGCGGTTCGTGACATAAAGCTACGATCGCGTTTGACGAAAAATATACACTTATCTCGTAATCTTTAGCCATTTTAGGAGTTAAAGTAATATATGGCAAGCCAAGCATGACAAAAGTGGGTTGAGTTGAAAATCACCTATCGAGTCTCAGTGATCGATGTGTGAGAATGAGAAATCACTGTGCGAGATTGGAAAATCACTACGTGAGATTAGAAAATCAATGTATGAGAAATTAAAATTGCTATACGAGAATAAAAAAATGTCATGCGAGATCATATGTACCAATTGAGAATGAAAAACTGCCATGCGAGATTGAAATTAACTGTTGAGAATGAAAAATCGAGAAAAAGAAATCACCATTCGAGATTATCGATTGGTTTTTTTCTGAGCCGGTGATGTATAACCAGTCAGCGGAGAGTATTTTGGCAGTCAGTATAAGACATGGACTGCGGGCTACGGACTACGGACTATGGACTATGGACTACGGTCTACGGACTACGGACTACGGGCTACGGACTGGGTATAAAACACGGACTCAGGTATAAAACGCGGACCGAGCATTAAGATGTGTTATTGATGAACGTATCAGGAACATAGCACTCCCCGACACGTCACGTTTCCGATCTCGAGAATTTCACGGCCACGTAAATTCCACGAAATTACTCATTTCACGCAGTGCTTAATGATATGTTTTGCGCAATGCTTAAACTCGAGAGTGTACAGATGCGTTATGGATATCTTTACCCAATAGCATAAAGAAGTGTTGTTGTTTTTTTGCAATACATAATACCTCTACGAAATCCGCAAAGAGGTCCAAAGACAGGATAATAAGACCTGCGTTTATTAGCTGTTTATCTGACTTAAAGCTTCCTTTACATGCCGTCAAATTCGCTCAGTAAGTTCTTCCTTACGAAGCACTCATTACCACAGGGGACATTTTACATGAGAACTCTGTTTTCAGCAACCGAAGCCTTCGTTTCCTTCATTTGTGATGCAAAAGAACAAACAAGTTGAATCTACTTTGTCAACTCATATAAGGTTCCCTTACACTAGGTATAAGGTAATCTCCACAAGGCAGTATACATTAGTATAAGGGTTCAGACGTATACTGATCATTATACAGGCCTTATATGTGTACTTCAGTATACATCAGTATACCTTTCCGTACACACTATGTATACGGGTTCATTATATCTCCTTATACATGCCATTTCATGCAGTGGAGACCGAGGCAATTATTTCGAAAGTGCCGCGTGTCCGATCACCAAAGCATATTCCTCTAACTTTTTATTCTCTACTTTCCCAGCCATGCAGTATCAGATATTTTTTTCTCTTTTTGATACCTTTTCTCATCGTATAAATTTTAAAAAAATGCTTCCACCGTGGAGTCACTATACCACAAGGACAGCAACATGTTTCGTCTGCTCAACAAAGTTAAGCCCCGTTCGGCGGGGATAGTACTTGGGTGAGTGACCAAATACGAATACCCTGTGTTGTAAGAAATTTATTTTTCGTTTTTTCCCCTTCCTTTTCCAAGGCGATATTAAGCGTGCAGAGCTGCTATCCTTGTGTAATGTCGTTTCTTCTATTTATCAACTTTTTGTTCCTCATTTCGCCGTGGCCGTATGTATGTGTATCTATTTAATACATGATCGAACAAATGAACAGCGGGACGTGTCGTTCGAATTCTCCTCAATTCTCTCGACTGTTGATCTTTCAAAACATTTAATCATGGCTTCAATCATTCGAAAATTCATACAGCTCGTCAATTTTGTGACTTTCAGTGTCTTCTATTTCTGTTTCGGCAATCGACTATGGCAAGAGAAAATCCTATCATTTTCTCTTGAGCATGGTTAAACCTGTATGAGCGGGAACTTTCGGGATAGCTTCTATTTATGAAAACGTTCGTGCGAGAATTTATTAAATGTAGAAGCTTTCTTCGTGTTTTATACCGAGTCCGTAATGCTCGGTCCGCGTTTTATACCCAGTCCGTGTTTTATACCCAGTCCCTAATTAATGCTTAGTCCGCGTTTTATACCTAAGTCCGTGTTTTATACCCAGTCCGTAGTCCGTAGTCCGTAGTCCGCAGTCCATGTTTTATACTGACCGCCAAAATACTCTCCGCTGACTGGTTATGCATCACCGGCTCAGAAAAAAAACCAATCGATAATCTCGAATGGTGATTTCTTTTTCTCACACAACGATTTTTCATTCTCAACAGTTAATTTCAATCTCGTATGGCAGTTTTTCATTCTCGATTGGTACTTATGATCTCGCATGACATCTTTTTATTCTCGTATAGCAATTTTAATTTCTCATACAGTGATTTTCTAATCTCACGTAGTGATTTTCCAATCTCGCACAGTGATTTCTCATTCTCACACATCGATCACTGAGACTCGATTGGTGATTTTCAACTCAACCCACTTTTGTCATGCTTGGCTTGCCATAGTAATAGGAAAAATGCTTGTGTAAATGTTTTTGGTTCGGTTCAGATAATCAGTCGACTTGATAGCCAAAGTAAGTTCCAGATGTTTACACTAATTTTCCGGGCCGCCATATTGGAGGACTAAGGAGGTCCTCCAACATGGCGGCTCCATATCAGGCTCTATAATTTTGCGCGGAACGTTTCGACGAATGTATCTCAACTGCGGGACAACGCACACACCTTAACCTTGGAGAACTGTCTTCTTTACTTATCATCTATAATATCTCTTGACATAATCCACGGAACTGGTTCTGAATTATTTTTTAATTGCGTGACAATGAACACACTCTATAGGGTAACGTAAATGAACGTGGATGACCAGCTTACCTTTACACTGCTTGCCATCTCCGTGATATCCATTTAAACAAGAACAGCGATATGATCCTATTGTATTAATACACTCCGCTTTCTGATGACAGTCGTGGACACCCTCTGCACACTCATCTATATCACTACATGACATCCCGTCACCATGGAAACCGAAATTGCAGCTACAGGTGTGAGAGCCTTGCGTGTTAATGCAACGGGCATTCCGGCTACATCTGTCTGTTCCATCTCTGCATTCATTGATGTCTAAACAGAAGTGAGATGGATGTTCGTTAGCATGGTCGTTAGCAACTGTTGTCAATCTAGTTCCAACTTACTTTTTTCTCAATATGCAGTTCCTAAATTTGTACGCTTGAAAAATATATCGTGATAAATCAAACACTATTATGGACCAAAAAACGGCACAAGTCGAAACATGTTCCCTCATTTTTTGCCCATAGATCAGCCTTAGCTAGAAAACAAACGGGCCATAGTTAGTTTCTGCTAATGCAGCTTTTTGTGGAAGAAATGTTTGAAAAGTGATCTTGCCCCGATTGAACTCAAAATTAACTCCCAGCTATTCCAGCTATTCTGAATTTTCTAAATATTTGATTGCTTCGCCCGAAGCACAACAGCTACTTGAGAATGTTTCAATGGTTTTCATATTCAGCTCAGGTCTTCATTGTATGACCGAGTGAAAAATAAAATAAATCGAGGAGGTTTCTTTTGAGGCTGAAACAAGATCGAACAGAAACGCAAAATATTACAAAGTGTTGCAAATGGAACATAGCACTAAAACTTTAATATCGCTAACAGAAAAGTATGGCGATAACTTTAAATGCCATACGAATAATTTCTACGGGTTAGCTGTATGCCCATCTCTGGGCAAATGGTTTTAAGTCGCTCGCCTTGGCCTGTGTTTCTCATAAATTTTCCCCTGATTCCGTCGTGGGAATGTAAACAATTTCGTGACGCGGGCGGTCACCCTGAATACACAATTTGTTCCCAACAAACTGCAGATGGCTATCTTAAAAAAATTTGGGTGAAGAAAGGAAAACATAATAGATCGCTTTTAATTTTAATATTTTGAAAGGAATCGCTTTAGAAATTTCGGTAATTAAAAACGCTAATGAAACGCAACTTGCCTGGAGTTTGGGCATTGCAGTGCTACTATGTTGTCGTTCTTTCTTTGATCATCTTAATTACAAGAACGGAGCACTGCAGTCACGGTCTTTATCAGGGATGTCGTGGGTGTTGCAATGCAAATGAAAAAAAAGATTATACTAACTTAAACAAACAAAAAAGCAATCTTTTCCATTATCTTGTCCACACAACGTTTCAAAAATTGCTTTCGTCGCATTGTCGAAAACCAACAATCATTTTAAGGACGGACTTCTCTAAGCAAAATCTCTGAGAAACAGAGGCCTAGGCCGACGACTTGAAACCATTTGCCCAGAGATATTTTTTTATATCCTACCAGGTGCTCGTGGTTTTGTCAGGACATTGACGAGTGCATGGCTAATATGCACAGCTGCAATGTAAATGCGCTCTGCAACAATACTATTGGGTCTTATGCCTGTAGTTGTCTTGCTGGCTATGAAGGAAATGGCTGGTCTTGCTATGACATTAATGAATGCAAGGATGGAACTCATAAGTGTCACACAAATGCACAATGTACAAACACTGAAGGCTCTCATGAATGTAACTGCTATTCTGGGTTTCGCGGTGATGGTCAAGTGTGCCAAGATATTGACGAATGTCTGCATGGATCACATGACTGCAGTTCGCGCGCGACTTGTAAGAACAATGTGGGCTCCTATTCCTGTTCGTGTAATGACGGTTTCCATGGCGATGGTCGTTTTTGCCTTGACATCGATGAGTGCACAGATGGAAGTCATCTCTGTGACGCTCATGCCAGCTGTGTTAACAAGCCTGGCTCGTACAGCTGCTCCTGCACAAAAGGCTACACTGGAAATGGACGATCAGGATGCTGTCACGGTAAGTACTAGATCTCTAAGTCGAGTTCTATTGGTATAGTTTTCAAATTTCTCCTTAGTACGTAGTGCTAAAGCATCAGATAATCACATTGCTATTTATATTGTTTGGAATTTAAGAGTGACTGCCTATAAAAATCTACCTTAATCGCCTATGAATGGCACAAGTCGGTAAATTGATTTGCTTTTATTTGCCCATAGATAGGTCCTTAATTGTACGAATAGCAATGGACATAAGTTAGTTTCTGCTACTAATTAAGTTATGTTTGGTACAAATATGCCGAAAACGATTTCGCCCCAATCGGGTTCAAAATGTACTTCCGGTTTTGCCAAATTTCTCAATATTTAATTGTTTCGCGCTCTGCAGAATGGCTATTTGAAAATCTTACAATGGATTTTACACTCAGTTCATGTCTTTGAATGAGGGCAAAGCAAAATAACTCAACTTGAAGTTAGTTTTTAGCCCGAAACGAGATCGAACAGAAACGCAAAATCTTACAATGTGTTGCAAGCGAATTATTTCATCAAAACACACGAGCACCTGGTAGGATATAAAAAAATATCTCTGGGCAAATGGTTTCAAGTCGTCGGCCTAGGCCTCTGTTTCTCAGAGATTTTGCTTAGAGAAGTCCGTCCTTAAAATGATTGTTGGTTTTCGACAATGCGACGAAAGCAATTTTTGAAACGTTGTGTGGACAAGATAATGGAAAAGATTGCTTTTTTGTTTGTTTAAGTTAGTATAATCTTTTTTTTCATTTGCATTGCAACACCCACGACATCCCTGATAAAGACCGTGACTGCAGTGCTCCGTTCTTGTAATTAAGATGATCAAAGAAAGAACGACAACATAGTAGCACTGCAATGCCCAAACTCCAGGCAAGTTGCGTTTCATTAGCGTTTTTAATTACCGAAATTTCTAAAGCGATTCCTTTCAAAATATTAAAATTAAAAGCGATCTATTATGTTTTCCTTTCTTCACCCAAATTTTTTTAAGATAGCCATCTGCAGTTTGTTGGGAACAAATTGTGTATTCAGGGTGACCGCCCGCGTCACGAAATTGTTTACATTCCCACGACGGAATCAGGGGAAAATTTATGAGAAACACAGGCCAAGGCGAGCGACTTAAAACCATTTGCCCAGAGATGGGCATACAGCTAACCCGTAGAAATTATTCGTATGGCATTTAAAGTTATCGCCATACTTTTCTGTTAGCGATATTAAAGTTTTAGTGCTATGTTCCATTTGCAACACTTTGTAATATTTTGCGTTTCTGTTCGATCTTGTTTCAGCCTCAAAAGAAACCTCCTCGATTTATTTTATTTTTCACTCGGTCATACAATGAAGACCTGAGCTGAATATGAAAACCATTGAAACATTCTCAAGTAGCTGTTGTGCTTCGGGCGAAGCAATCAAATATTTAGAAAATTCAGAATAGCTGGAATAGCTGGGAGTTAATTTTGAGTTCAATCGGGGCAAGATCACTTTTCAAACATTTCTTCCACAAAAAGCTGCATTAGCAGAAACTAACTATGGCCCGTTTGTTTTCTAGCTAAGGCTGATCTATGGGCAAAAAATGAGGGAACATGTTTCGACTTGTGCCGTTTTTTGGTCCATAATAGTGTTTGATTTATCACGATATATTTTTCAAGCGTACAAATTTAGGAACTGCATATTGAGAAAAAAGTAAGTTGGAACTAGATTGACAACAGTTGCTAACGACCATGCTAACGAACATCCATCTCACTTCTGTTTAGACATCAATGAATGCAGAGATGGAACAGACAGATGTAGCCGGAATGCCCGTTGCATTAACACGCAAGGCTCTCACACCTGTAGCTGCAATTTCGGTTTCCATGGTGACGGGATGTCATGTAGTGATATAGATGAGTGTGCAGAGGGTGTCCACGACTGTCATCAGAAAGCGGAGTGTATTAATACAATAGGATCATATCGCTGTTCTTGTTTAAATGGATATCACGGAGATGGCAAGCAGTGTAAAGGTAAGCTGGTCATCCACGTTCATTTACGTTACCCTATAGAGTGTGTTCATTGTCACGCAATTAAAAAATAATTCAGAACCAGTTCCGTGGATTATGTCAAGAGATATTATAGATGATAAGTAAAGAAGACAGTTCTCCAAGGTTAAGGTGTGTGCGTTGTCCCGCAGTTGAGATACATTCGTCGAAACGTTCCGCGCAAAATTATAGAGCCTGATATGGAGCCGCCATGTTGGAGGACCTCCTTAGTCCTCCAATATGGCGGCCCGGAAAATTAGTGTAAACATCTGGAACTTACTTTGGCTATCAAGTCGACTGATTATCTGAACCGAACCAAAAACATTTACACAAGCATTTTTCCTATTACTATGGCAAGCCAAGCATGACAAAAGTGGGTTGAGTTGAAAATCACCAATCGAGTCTCAGTGATCGATGTGTGAGAATGAGAAATCACTGTGCGAGATTGGAAAATCACTACGTGAGATTAGAAAATCACTGTATGAGAAATTAAAATTGCTATACGAGAATAAAAAGATGTCATGCGAGATCATAAGTACCAATCGAGAATGAAAAACTGCCATACGAGATTGAAATTAACTGTTGAGAATGAAAAATCGTTGTGTGAGAAAAAGAAATCACCATTCGAGATTATCGATTGGTTTTTTTTCTGAGCCGGTGATGCATAACCAGTCAGCGGAGAGTATTTTGGCGGTCAGTATAAAACATGGACTGCGGACTACGGACTACGGACTACGGACTGGGTATAAAACACGGACTTAGGTATAAAACGCGGACTAAGCATTAATTAGGGACTGGGTATAAAACACGGACTGGGTATAAAACGCGGACCGAGCATTACGGACTCGGTATAAAACACGAAGAAAGCTTCTACATTTAATAAATTCTCGCACGAACGTTTTCATAAATAGAAGCTATCCCGAAAGTTCCCGCTCATACAGGTTTAACCATGCTCAAGAGAAAATGATAGGATTTTCTCTTGCCATAGTCGATTGCCGAAACAGAAATAGAAGACACTGAAAGTCACAAAATTGACGAGCTGTATGAATTTTCGAATGATTGAAGCCATGATTAAATGTTTTGAAAGATCAACAGTCGAGAGAATTGAGGAGAATTCGAACGACACGTCCCGCTGTTCATTTGTTCGATCATGTATTAAATAGATACACATACATACGGCCACGGCGAAATGAGGAACAAAAAGTTGATAAATAGAAGAAACGACATTACACAAGGATAGCAGCTCTGCACGCTTAATATCGCCTTGGAAAAGGAAGGGGAAAAAACGAAAAATAAATTTCTTACAACACAGGGTATTCGTATTTGGTCACTCACCCAAGTACTATCCCCGCCGAACGGGGCTTAACTTTGTTGAGCAGACGAAACATGTTGCTGTCCTTGTGGTATAGTGACTCCACGGTGGAAGCATTTTTTTAAAATTTATACGATGAGAAAAGGTATCAAAAAGAGAAAAAAATATCTGATACTGCATGGCTGGGAAAGTAGAGAATAAAAAGTTAGAGGAATATGCTTTGGTGATCGGACACGCGGCACTTTCGAAATAATTGCCTCGGTCTCCACTGCATGAAATGGCATGTATAAGGAGATATAATGAACCCGTATACATAGTGTGTACGGAAAGGTATACTGATGTATACTGAAGTACACATATAAGGCCTGTATAATGATCAGTATACGTCTGAACCCTTATACTAATGTATACTGCCTTGTGGAGATTACCTTATACCTAGTGTAAGGGAACCTTATATGAGTTGACAAAGTAGATTCAACTTGTTTGTTCTTTTGCATCACAAATGAAGGAAACGAAGGCTTCGGTTGCTGAAAACAGAGTTCTCATGTAAAATGTCCCCTGTGGTAATGAGTGCTTCGTAAGGAAGAACTTACTGAGCGAATTTGACGGCATGTAAAGGAAGCTTTAAGTCAGATAAACAGCTAATAAACGCAGGTCTTATTATCCTGTCTTTGGACCTCTTTGCGGATTTCGTAGAGGTATTATGTATTGCAAAAAAACAACAACACTTCTTTATGCTATTGGGTAAAGATATCCATAACGCATCTGTACACTCTCGAGTTTAAGCATTGCGCAAAACATATCATTAAGCACTGCGTGAAATGAGTAATTTCGTGGAATTTACGTGGCCGTGAAATTCTCGAGATCGGAAACGTGACGTGTCGGGGAGTGCTATGTTCCTGATACGTTCATCAATAACACATCTTAATGCTCGGTCCGCGTTTTATACCTGAGTCCGTGTTTTATACCCAGTCCGTAGCCCGTAGTCCGTAGTCCGTAGACCGTAGTCCATAGTCCATAGTCCGTAGTCCGTAGCCCGCAGTCCATGTCTTATACTGACTGCCAAAATACTCTCCGCTGACTGGTTATACATCACCGGCTCAGAAAAAAACCAATCGATAATCTCGAATGGTGATTTCTTTTTCTCGATTTTTCATTCTCAACAGTTAATTTCAATCTCGCATGGCAGTTTTTCATTCTCAATTGGTACATATGATCTCGCATGACATTTTTTTATTCTCGTATAGCAATTTTAATTTCTCATACATTGATTTTCTAATCTCACGTAGTGATTTTCCAATCTCGCACAGTGATTTCTCATTCTCACACATCGATCACTGAGACTCGATAGGTGATTTTCAACTCAACCCACTTTTGTCATGCTTGGCTTGCCATATATTACTTTAACTCCTAAAATGGCTAAAGATTACGAGATAAGTGTATATTTTTCGTCAAACGCGATCGTAGCTTTATGTCACGAACCGCCATAGCTCCGAAATTCAAAATGCACTGGTTTCCAAACGAAGCTATTGAGCTGGAAAGTTCTAAACAGATATAAATTGAGTACCTCCTGATGAGGATAAAACGTTAAATGGCTCTTTAGTTTTGGATTTGAGAATTTGATGACGTCCCATGAACACACTCTATACATTAATCGCGATAAAACATGCATCGGCCTCAATTCCGCGACAGAAATAGCAAATCGTAGTGACCATTTATCAGTAAGAAGGGTCAAGGTTTGAATTCGAGTAAATTTAGCAAGACATTTGGTATATACTCAGTTTAAGTAGAACTGTGCACGTTGATTCCCCGACGGCGATTTCCTGAAGTTGGTTACAGTATTATATGGATAAACGGTAATACAAGGACCACTGCAATGAAACGCAGGACAAGCATTTTTGATCTCCAAGGGCAAAAATCCTGAACCGTCTGAGATAAACAGGCGTGATGAAATTTAATATATTTATTTATTTATTTATTTATTTATTTATTTATTTATTTATTTATTTATTTATTTATTTATTTATTTATTTATTTATTTATTTATTTTTTTAAATTCATCCGCTTAGTACACGTTTCCTTTTTCTCAACTTTAGTCAGCCTATCACGTCACATAGGAAATTATAATTTTTAAGATATGTTTGGGTGCCGGAAGGAGGCAATACTGCCGAAACACCAAATCCCCCTTGGGTATTACCCCTTTTAAGGAAATTTGGGAGTCCCAACGGGCCAAAGAAAATTTGCTATCGGTGGGGTTTGAATCCACGACCTCCGGATTAGTTCCGACTGAGCTACGAGGCCAGTACGGGAGCAGGACGGGGTAATTTAGGTAGTGAGTCGCCCGATTTACCTGCTGCCGTACTGGCGTCGTAGCTCAGTAGTTAGAACATCGAAAGATCTAATCCGGAGGTCGTGGATTCAAACCCCACCGAGGTCAAATTTTCATTTGCCCGTGGGGACTCCCAGATTTTCTTTAAAGGGGTAATACCCAAGGGGAATGTGGTGTATCGGCAGTGTTGCCTACTGCCGGCATCCAAACATTTCCTATTTCACGGGTGCTGCGCGGTTCACATACTATATATCGTGTCACAAAGATCCTTCAGTATCATTTCCAATTTTGTAACCTTTTATCCAGTTTACTTCAGTCCTGTCTAACCAAAAGATTGGGCATTAAATGTACCCTTTTCAGCCGTCCGGTCAGCCTTTCATTTGGTTCTAGACAGCAGTATATACCATTTTCGTTCAGTGTTTAGTGATATCAGGAGTCATAATCAGGGACGGAGACCGTAAGTCTTGGGATGCGCGTGGACCCATGATATGGGACAATTTTTCTATTTTTAGAACAAATTGCGCCATCCTGACGTCATATATCCGCGCTGATCTACGCACGTGTCTTGGCCTCTCGCGTGGATGTTGTCACGTTGTGTAATGAAATCGTGAGAATTGCGAGATCCTCTTGCCGATTTTTCACAGCAATGGTAGGGAATAAGGCAGAGAAGAAGAAGCGGGGCTCTTCTATGTACGCTTATGCTCTGATTTAATGGAAAAGGTGTGTTTTTCAAGGTCGAGAATTTCTTTAATTTCGCGCTGTGAATGAATAAAATCCGCTCACCGGCTATTTGTACGCGTAAACTTTTGTGTTTGTTCTATAGAGTTCTGTAAGAACACTGTTTAGTCCGGTATCGAGCTGTTAATTTGTGAGCTTGCCAAACAATGCTTAATCATAACCAAAACCTGTTTTTGATAGTTTCTTGTTGTTTCTGCTCGTTTGGCTAGTTTGCAAAAGTTTTTGTCTGACGCGTACGAGTAGTTCATTTGCAAGTGCAGCGCGTGCACTTTCAAGTCCGAGTCGGTGTTTTCAGATTGTCAAGCAAAATCGTGAAAAAGATTTGTTTCGTCGTCTTTTGTGCTGAGATACTACAACAATTTTTACTAACGTTCGCCAAAAGACTACTAACATCATGTGTGTTTCTTCTTTCTTTCGCTGCGAAAATAAAATAGACAAGGAGTTTTAACTCAATCGAAATCTTTATTCGAGTTTTGATTACAAGCGTCATCGTAACTTTTCTGATTATTTCTGCTGTTTTCACTTATTTTCAGCTAAGCTTTTAATATGTTCTCAAACATTAATCAACCTTAAACATTAGAGATATTATATGAGTTCGATATACGTTTCACACCAAAGTGCGAAGTCCAATTTGTCATGTTTTACTAGCTGTACAAAACACGCATCGGCGGGCGCTCTTACTCATCGACAACAGACAATTTATTGAATTTACACAAACAAAACTAAGCAGCATCTACGGACATAAACCTATTGTCACTTATTGGGCCTAAACGCTGCTATATCCAACTAGTTCTTTTTTCTTCTGTGTTATCATATGTGAAATTTAGATTGGAGTAATGTGAAGTTGTCGTAAACGGAGCAGCGTAACTCAACTTGGTCAGAGATAAAAAGCAACGGGACATACCTAAATTAGGCACCGTCTTCACTCAGACTGGAGCAACTTACGGCGGAAATACTTAATCAAAATTCCAACAGCCATGAAGGCGTTGAGTGACGGGCCAAAAGGATCCAAAAGCATAAACGATTTCAGGAATTTCGGACGCCATTTCCCCTGCGCGACATCCGCGAAAATCCTCGCAGCAATGTACGCGCGTGTGCCGCAGGCGATGGCGCAATTTGTTCTAAAAATAGAAAAATTGTCCCATATCATGGCGCCAACCCCAATACTAGAAATGGCGCGCGCTTACGGTCTCCGTCCCCGATTATGGCTCCTGGTGATATGTACAAGTTGGAATAATGTTGGTGGTTTGTCTAGTCCCATGTCAACCATCTGCTTTTCCATGGTATTTTATTTATTAGCTTGCGATTTGGATGAATGGACAGTGTAATTATATCGGTAGTAAACTCGTTTTTCGAATGTAGGTTTCGAGAATGGAAAACTGAAGTTTTTACTCAAGGTTTCTCATATAATCTTTTTCTTCTTTTGCAGCTTCCTCTTCCGCAAACCAAGCACAAACACTCAGCAAAGAAACAATTATTATTATAGCTTCTGTGTGTGGGTTTATCGGCATTATTGTTTTTGTTTGTTGTTGTGTGTTCTGTTGCTGTAGGTAAAAATTTCGACAAGACTATAAATGTGACATCCATTACTATTTAACTAGCTCATTCTAAATATTGAAGATAACCTTTTCAAATAGATTGTGATACGACTAGCGAAGATTGTTAAAGTGCTACTAAGATCAAAAAATTCACTTCTCTTTTTCCTTCAGATTTTAAAAGCGTGTTTGTTTGACACCTCACTGGCAAAATCGTAACCTTCAAATGTTTTCCAACCTGAAGGCTGTTTACTTTGAGTGCAAGTTTAACATTTTACGGTCCGCCATTATTCACGTTCAAGACTGACCGATTGGACTTCAGAGGGTTGGATCGAGGATAAGATGACGTCAAAGACTCACTAGCTTTTCTTAAAATTGCAGCGTGTAAACGCAGCTTATTGTACATGCAAAACACGAGTTTAAAAGTCTGAAAGTTTGAAACTCCCGTGCTGCATATTAATTTAGGAGCGTGCATTGAATTGCATTCTTAAACTAGTGAGTCTTTGACGTCATCTTAAACTCGATCCAGCTCTCTCAAGATTTTAAAGTTAGTAACGGCGGACAATAAAAAAACTTCAGTCAAAACAAATAGTTCTCTTTTTGAAATGAGGTCTTTAAACTTCGGTCACTTAATGGTTCAGTTACACAGTTTTGAAACACAAAGAGAAAGTAGAATATTGATTTTTGGTCGCAGTAGAATTAGAGAACGGAAGTGATATCAGTCCAGGCTTGGCACCCCTTTCCCCCCCCCCCCCCCCCCCCCCACATCCCCATCCAAAAAATTAAGTGGACTAATATTGTGTATATTTTGGCAGACGTAAGTATTTTTTTTAAATGATTTTGTTATTATTATTATCTCTGAAAAGTCCCACATGGGGATGTTGACAATAAAATTTGTATTGTATTGTATTGTATATTGTAATTAAAAGGAAGTATTTGTTTTCTTGCTACAATAGTGGATACAAATACGTCTTCCTCCTAAGTCTGGTTTAGACTACAGCATAGGAATTAGCCCACGCAGATACGTAGACACAGTAGAGGGCAGCTAAGTAGCACACTTTGGTAACGACATTGTCGGAACACTCAGAACAGAAGAACGAAAAGTGTTGTCCCCATCATGTTGCTAGTTAATGTTGCCCGTTCATTCAGCCGAGGCAAGAAAAATCTTGTTAAAAGGACAGCGCATTTGGTAACTCTTCCCTACTGGTACATGTATTGGGTGGACAGTCTTCCAAGTCCTCTCCGACAGGCTATCCCGACCCCATTCTCGGAAACCCGGGGGCTACTAGCCCGGACGATACGATATTTTCGTGCGAAATTTTACTTAAGAGCTGAATAGCCCCTGGGAACTTAGTCTTACCGTACCAGTTCAGAAAATATTTTTCTGCCCAATCAGTGGAACGGAATTCGACCACCTCTGGAACTGGTTCGGTATGACTAAGTTCCCAGGGGCTCTTCAGCTCTTAAAGTAAACTTTCGCCCGAACAATATCGTATTGTCCAGGCTAGAGCTCCTGGGTTTCCGGAGGATGTCACGACCCTTGTTCTTGCTTTTAGCGGTTCTTCGAGGCGTGTAGCAACTTATCCGTTTACTGATCACAACAAAAACTAATTGCGAGGCTTTTCGTGCTAGTCATACTACTTCAAGGAGCAGAATAAAGATAGGGTGCCATTTTGAGACAAATCTCTCAGAACGTGAGTACTCGGGGGGTTCAGACCTTGGACTGAGGGGGCCGGGTGGCGGTTTTGTTTTGCTTGCCCTGTCGGCTTTCTCCTTCTTTGATTTCTTGTCTTTCCCGAAATGACGTATGGGGCAAATAAAGGTCAATGCTTTTTACCATCCCGACTTCGACGTCACAAGTCTTGTATTTTGTTGGAACAAGGGTCATATCGTCCAATCTCACTACCTCTTAAACAGGCGTGTTTTCCCATATATGAACGATCGGAACCGAAGCACTGTCCGTTGTATAGTTTGACAATATATTCTATCGATCTCGTCTAAAATTAAAACTGGTGAAAGTACTACTCGTGTTCTCATAAAGATCTCATTGATCCCAACAAAAGCATCTGTGACTCAAGCTTAACTTGAGAAATCCGTACTGCACTGATAGTAAAACCGTGTAAACTACCAGCGCCACAAATGTGCGAGATAAAAACCAAAATGATATATTATTATCTGGTTTTAATTCAAGCCTCAGTCCCAACACAAGAATAAAGTTATGAACCAAGTAATGAAACTCAGACATGCTCTATGGGGGGCGCTCTATGGGGGGGGGGGGAGGATATACCCGAAAGGCGTGGCGGTAAGTTTTTCAGCTTGGAGGTTAATAAGAGTCAGTCTTTTAAAACACAGACTGCAGACTGCGTACTGCAGCGGGACACAAGACTGCAGGACTTCGTACTGCAGCGGGTACAGCTGCAGACTGCGTACTGCAGCGGACACAGACTGCAGACTCCGTACTTCGTACTGATCGGGTACAGACTGCAGACTGCGGACTGTAGAATAACCCCAACTGCGTAATATTTTCGACTCAGCAACCTCATGACAGATGCACATGAAAGGTTTGACGGATAGAATGAACAGATGTCGCACTTTGAAATAAATAAGTTAGGTCAGTATTCAGTCCCGGCCTATACAGGGTGTCTCTTTCCCGTCAGAGACAATTTTGAATTCCTGTGTGGGTTCCATGCATTTCCTAATCTATTCTTGTGCGCAGACCCAAGGGAAGGACACAGCGTTCAATTGAAATCATTCCAATTATCAAGTTACTATCTCAATAGCCAGTCTAAGTCTTCAAAAACTTTGATATGTTGTTAATTTCATACATTGGCAAGGACAAGGTATTGATTATCTAACTTTATTTCAAAATTATTGATCATCCATTTTTTGACCATAGAGGTTGATTCGCCTGGGGGCTTCTGAGGCACATCTCCGCACTGGAAAATTCCTTCAGTAATAGGCCCTTTGCACGATCCGGTCACATGGTACAAAATTACATATACTAGTGAGCAAATTGCACATTGGGACTTTCAAACAATGCACCTGCCTTTGTTTTAGAAGTCCCACTGCGCAAACTTGCTCACCAGTGTATTTAACTTTGTACCATGTGACCGGGTCGTGCAAAGGGTCTATTACCTGCAAACTACTGGAACCAGAGGACAATAGCCAAACTTAAAAATGACTTAGACAAAGCGGAGGAACATCTGTGAAACGTTTCACTCGTTCGCCACAATTAAAATTTGCTTGGTTTTACTGAGCAATATTATCATTCTCTAATGTATATAGAAACAGCGGCTTAGTTTTATTAGCTTATGACCTTTGTAAAAGGCCAAGGAAAAAAACGGCAGTTATATTTCTGTATCACTTATCTTCAATGAACTTTCGGTACCAAGTTAATTATGGTACAAAAAATTTAAAGTTCCTCCCCACTAGCCTCTGTGCTATAAACACGGCTGTGCAGGTGTAATAAAGGTAATATTTTTTTTCTGTATCCTATACTTCTCGAAACGATCTAAGCGCTTTTGATCAACCTCGCTGCCCGCCCAAAAGACAATGCAAGCTTTGCAGTCATGTTTGTTTTGGAAACATAGTTTGGCTGCAATGGAGTGAGAAAGAGATGAAATGCGCAAATTTAAGATATAACAGATTTACATAAGTTGTTGCTTAAGTCTCGTTGTGAACCCTGCAATGCCAAGCATGGAAAAATTCATTCAATTCAAGCAAGTACCGGTACAGCCAGGCTTTAGTATTAAAATTATTTTGATGGTTAGTAGCTACGCAAGCTTGCGTAAGTAAAGCTGATATCTGTTTTAGCTCAGAAAACCACGCAGCAGGAACGATTGACTGGAACGACTGAATACACCGGCCACTAATGAGAATAAGTGTACGCGACAGCTTTCTGAATTTCAACACAGATGGCAGTTTAGGGGCTGTTCCTCAGGTTTATACTCCAGCACGGTGTTCGAATAGCGTCTCAAGGAAGGACACAAATTTACGGGTAGGATAACATTGTGATTTGTTCAGTCAGGTCAGGCAGAAATTTCCCAGTTTTCATACATACAGACAAACAGACAGACAGACAGACAGACAGACAGACATATATAAACTGTTATTTAAGTGTCACAGATATTCATTCTTTCTTTTGACGGTTCAATATGTAAGACACTATCGAGAACAGGAAATTGTCCTAGATTTTCATTCGAACTTGAGCTTTATACGTAGTTTAAAATGCAATGATACCAGTGAGATTTCAAGTGACCTAGTGGCTTAGTAACACACAAATTTTAAAAATAATGCCCTAAAGGAATAGGATTTTAGAGTAAAAGTGAGTTTGAATATCGCCGATGCAACATTGTTTCAATTGTTTACCTATTATTTACCTATTATTACCTATTATTATTTAACTTTTATAATAGCTGCTAATGTTGATCAGTTATCTTGTGATTAAGTGCCTTCGATATAACAGCCTTAATCAAGCCACACAGAAGTCGCCACAAACTTCATCGATCGGCTGCAAGTTTACATTCACGGACAAATTGATCTAGAGAAAGGGCAATCTTCTCTGTAAACAATAGTCTAAGCGACAACCAAAAAATTTAAGAAGAAATTTCGGCGCTGAAATTATCAGTGGATACTCAAGGCCGCGCGTGACGAATTTCAAAAGATGAAAGAATCTGCAGTCGAACTCATAACAAAGGAGAATGAATCTCTCAAGAGCGAACTCCTACGTGCCAAAGAAAAAACTTAAAGAACAGAAGGAAGAAACGAATTCTCTCTGGTCTTCCCAGGACGAAATAGAGCAGTATACAAGAAAGAATTCGTTGGAGATATCAGGAGTTCCAGAGAGGTGTTATATGTCGACGGAAGAGGTTGTTCTAAAAGTTGCTAACTAAAGGCATTAAATGTCGACCTTATGATATAGAAATTTCACATAAGTTAAGACCGAGGAGCTACCGAGGCAATCATTGCTATATTTGTAAGTCATAAATGGTATGAAGAAATATGGCCTGCTCTTGAGCGCGTGGCAATCCACGGAAAAGTATTTGTGAAAATTTCCCCAGATGGAACACCCGTAAGGATCTCCTGTTATGCCGACTTAGATGAACTCTAAATTTGCTATTTAAATAATCTGATTTAATTTAAAGTATAGACACTTCACCAACTCTCGGTAACATATACAACGTAGTATACTACTCATTTTCCTCAGTGCATCTTCACTATCTGCCTTGGAAGGGATTGGGATAGGTAAATTGGGTCAGGAAGAGGTAAGTTCCCTTATACGGATTACGAATTGTTAAATATTTGTTCTTTATTTGTTTGTTTTTTCCTTTCTCTTTTTATTATATATTTTAATATTTTTTTTTCGTTTCTCGCCTTTTTGCATTTAGAATTCAGTGTCAACGTTGTCTCTTTGTAATAATGTCGAAGAAAAATTCATTTAAAATTATTTCCTTAAATGTCCGTGGTATTAGAAATCCGAAGAGCAGTATTTTTACATATCTTAGAGATCAGAAATTACTGTTTTACTTCCTTAAAGAAACATATTCCGAAACCGGTGATGAGTTGTTTTGGAAAAATGAATGGGGAGGTGAAATCTATTTTTCGCATGGCACTCGTCATAGTAGAGGTGTTTGCATACTTTTCGATCCATCTATTGAGACAAACAATTAAGCAATAGAAAACGTTTTCTGTGTTTGCATAGCCTGATATAAACACGAGAGGGGTTGGGAGAATTCGAGACAGTCATGCAAATCCGAGACGAAGTCGAGGGTTTGCATAACTGTCGAGAATTCTCCCAACCCCTCGAGTGTTTATATCACGCTATGCAAACACAGGAAAAAAGTTTTCTATTGCTTTTATAAAATATTTCTCAAAATTAATTCGACAAATGAAGAGAAATTTTGTTTATTTACTTCTTGATCCAAAAAGCTTTTCTCATTACACGCTCTAGACAATCATCTTTCCTACTAACCAATCAAAACGCGCATCTGATGACGCACGAACCAATGAAATTTCGCGTTACAAAAATCAAAATTTGTGGCAAAATCGCCAGCGAGCAAGGGAGCGCCGTGTAAATGAAAGCGATATCAGCTTTGAATCCTTCTAAATCTTTGCGAGAAATGCCTAAAGTTCGGTGAAAACAGAAGAAATGTTCAAAAGATTTACGACTCTGTAAGGAAAGAACTTCAAGATGAAACCACTGTGCTTAATCGCTCTTGAAAGTGACGCAAACTTGCCCGATTTGGCAGCCCGAGAAGATGGTTGAGAAGTTGAATCGCTCATCGTGCCTTGTGAAGTTTTGCTGGTTTGGAATCATAGCACAAGCAGGAAAGTTTGAGTTAATGCAGTTAAGTCGAAGGGCATTTAGTCCATCAGTCTGGTGAGCTGTCTGGTATATTCTTCCAAGTTTTAATGGTCATTTTTTGAACATTTGACGGCCAAAACACGGCAACCGATCGGCCATGTAAAATTTGATTTGAACAGATTTCGCTTCGCAGACTGTAGCATATAGTTGGCGTTTAATTTTATTGCACATCTTTTTCAAAAAACAGCATGAGATTTTGAGAATTTTATTGTAGTAATTAAATGCAAAAATTATTTTGAAAAACGTTTACTGTGTATTTTGTTGCATAATATTTTGTCTTCGCTTGAGCTCCCTCGGCAAGGTCGTCTCGCTCACTAACATCGAGGCATGCAAAGCGCTGTTGTTCTTCTTTCTTTTGCTTTCTTTCCACGGGTCTGAGGGAAAGAGATGGTCAATCCCCAAATCAAAACTTGGAAAAAATTTTCTTCATTTGAATTCCTTAATATTTGCACTTGAAAGTTGAACTACCGGCTTTGAAATGGTTTCAAATTGTGCCGGGGAAACACAGAAAGCGTGACGTGACAACCGTGTTTGCATACTCTCATCTAAACACGCCTATCGACCAATGAGAATGCGCGTACTGTCTTAAATATTTTGTAAAGTTAAATATTACCTAAGAGATAGATCAGGAAGAATTGTGTTAATTAACTTGAATTATAATGGTATGGTATTATCTCTTTGCAGTATTTATGCACCGAACGACCATGCTGATCAGCTGCAGTTTACTGAAGAGCTTAACAACTATCTGATTGATAAGTCTGAATTAACAGCGCTTATTTTAGGAGGTGAATGGAATGGCACACTAACAAAGAAAGACAAAAAAGGTGGTTTGCCCTGGGGACCAAGCGGCTTCCGAAATTCGATCTTAGTAACAATGAATATCTTTGATCTTGTAGACATACAAAGAGACAAGTCCTGAGAGGACCTGGCTTTTCGAAGTTCAACAACTCGTTACTGAAAGATGATAGTTAACTGAAAGACTGAAAGATGATAGTGGTGCTTTGCTATGATACAAACAGATTGTTAAATAGTTGTATGTTCTTTGAAATATTTAGATAGCAAAATGCCAATTTTATGGTAAAATACGGTACAAAATATTGCATTTTTAGGCCTGAACTTCCCCCCTTGATGCTCTGTGCAGGTTAGCATCAAAAACCAAACAAATGCCACAGCAAGTAGTTTCATACCAAGGTTTAACTGCACCCAAAGTATGAAAGAAAATATGAAGGATAATTTCCAATTTTGCTCAAGCCTTAGCGACATTCGCTCTTAAGTTCGCGATCTTTTTTAAATCGGGAAAATCGCGAAGTTAAAGCGAGGCGAAAGTTAGTACCAATAGCGTAATTACTCCTGGGTTCCCTGTACGTGAGATGAGAAAAATAGTCCGGCCCTGGACAAAACAAAGATTCAATCCATTTTATAGTCAGTGCTTTAATTTGCTAACCTATACGATTCAACTGCAAACTGAGTTTCATATGAAGTCATCAGCAAAAATGATCTTGCCTTTTGAGCCACCTCATGTACGGATGAAGCCTAAGAGGGTTTACGTCACTAGTACATCACTAGTCAGACTCCTGAATCCCAGTGGGGTCTCGATATAGCAGATTCTGAAGAGCACAAGTTTTCTCACGTGGAAGCCCAAGCGGTTTTACTCGCATTTACATCCTCCAAAACAACATCTTTGCAATGGTCGTGGTACGTTATACACGCGAAAACTGGATACCATGTTTTAATATAACTTTAGAGGGATTTCCCTGGGATTGAGGCCTGTCTATGGGGACAAACTGATCCTCTTACCCATCATCCTCTTTGAGCGAACTCGGTTCTTCAAGCAAGTTAAGTTACACTCCAAGGAGCATTGTCAGTGTTGCTCCTGGTGATCATTTTGGAGACTACTATAGTTTAGAAGCGCTGCTTCAGAAACAAAAATGATCTAAGCACAGCGTATAAAAATTGATGAAACTCTTAAATCATCCACAAACGTATTGGCTTTTCACAGTTAAAACACCCTGACCTGGTCAACGTCTGAGATGCATTGCATTAAAATTCACAAAATGCAATTATTGTAACTCGAGAAGTTGGTCATAAAACATGTAAAACCCAGGGTTCTTCAAGCTGGGAATCTATTTACTTGCTCTGGTTGCCACATTTAGATGCTCTATCACTCTCTAAGAACTCGTTCTCTCAAGCTTTATCTTGTGTCTCAAGTCACCAAGAGCGAAAGAAGTTAGCACATAAACTCTTGACCCTATCGAATCAGAATTTATTTCGGGGAGCCTATGTTGGCGCATTTCGAAGTTTACGTTTAATTTTACGCATACAACTGAGTTAAATGAATTATAAGATCACTAAAAAGTTATCAGATACTCAGGATAACACTGGTTATCAAAGAAAACCACAAACATGCTGGGATTTCCCATCTGGTCTACCACGGAATCGTATAAAATTTCCGGCTTGGATGGGTTTTTGGGCGGGGGTACGACCATAGAAGATTTTCCAACGCAATACTGCCCCACCAGGACTCGAGCAAGATACATGTAGCGATCCCTAACGCCGCCTGCAGCGTATCCAACTGAGTACTGGGCGTCTCTGGCAAAATACACACCTCGACCAATGGCTATTCCTGGGAAAAAAGAAAAATACACTTAGGGTGATTCCTCAGAAATAAAAATTATCGGTGAATTTTTTTAACTTCCTCTGAATGTTCTCTACCAAACACTGTTTCTAAAAATACAATAAAAAAAAATAGATCAACATCCTCGCAAAAGAGATATGATGGGCCAATCTTGCCCCATTTATGCCTGTACTCGTGCAAATCACGTGCGTTATTTATCGGTCCACGTTACATTTTACGGTAGCTGGAAGCACAATTTATCGAATACTTGGGAGAAAATTTGCCAAGGAGGAAGCTTGGAGCATATGGAACAATATCATATAAAATTTGTGGAAAAAATCGCACCATTTAAAACGAGGGGGACGTAATAAAAACGTTCGTGAGTCGTTGTTTTCGTCCTAGAGTAACGACTTTTTGCACGCTTTCAGCTATATCTTTTTTTTCCTTCCGATAATTTAATTTTCTTTAGATTAAAGAGGATAACATGGGCACTATTAATAGAAAATATGTCACCATGCTCGTTTAAGAGAAAACGAGCTTTTATTTCGCTGTCGAGCCTTGCTTGTGGGAAATCTCTTGCGTTGTGCACGTGCACGCACTCATTTGAGCGCACTAATAACGCGAAAATCGTGCGCAGTAGGGATGCGCAATGCAATACTATGAAATGCTGAAATATTGAAGTCATGATCCTCTGATTCTTAATTTTCGAGTTTGGGCTTCAGACAAGAGCGTACGAATTTTTTCTCCAGCTTCAAAGTTGGCCAATTCGAGTCAAAATATGCGGCCTTCCGGGCGCGGTTGAAATAATCAAATAAGTACAGTGATGTCATAAGGTGTGTAAAACTTTCTGTTGTCACGAAGCTCTCTAGAACCTCTAATTTCTTTGGATCTTGTTGGCACGGAGCTCTATTGTTTTAGGGGTTACGGTCCATTGTTACTATTGTTTGTATATCATTTTCTCAACCAATTCTGTGAGACGTTCTGAAGAGTTTCGTGGCGGCCCAAAACTTTCAAGACATCATGAACTCTGAGAGGAACAAGCGAAGGAGTGGAAAGTTTTTCGTTACCGGAGGGCCTGTTTTAGCGAGCTGCAAAACATCACTTACAGGGAAGGCACTGTCTTGCTTATATTTCCGACAGACGAAGTCAGAATAGCACATTGTTATCGATTTGTTCGGATACACTGTTCCAACTGCAAAGCGACGAATGCGTCCGCGTTATATTTTCTCCAATTTGAACAAAGTTGCTAACGACGGCTTTTAAACAGGACTAGAGATCCTCTGCAATAGAGATGTCTGCATTAAGATTTAGTTGTGGTGCTCTCGAGTCTTCACACGAACAGGAACAACTGAAAGGGAGCAAAGATTTCAATGGAAATAATATTGGCCTCCCATCATTGTGATTTGCGTGATTTTGTATGCACGCCTCCTTCTTCCACGGCCCGACTCGATAGCGCTAAACGATCGAATTTAAAAAGCCCTCCCCTTCTACTGCTAACTACAGCGACTGAACATGACACCAAAATGATGCATTACTGGATACTTCATCATCTGAGGACATTTTCCACTGAATAAAACCGCAAAAAAGACGGCTCAATGAGTTCTAACTTTGAAGGAAATACACTGACACTAAGGAATGGTTCATGAGTCGCATTTCTGCCGTGTCGAATGCAATAGAGAAAATAGATAATGAGATAATTTGACTCATTATCTTTTGTTTGAATTGCATTCGACACGGCAGAAATGCGACGTATGAACCGGGCCTAAGTGAAGCGATCGAAATTTACACACCTTATGACGTCACTAGTCCCAGGCCTCAGAAAACAACAATTGCATTTTTTTGCCAACTTTGGAAGGATAGAAAAATTATTCTGCGCGCCGGACCAGAGCTTAAATTCGAAAATTATGAATCAGTGCAACACAGACTTCAGTTTCTGGAATAAAAAGGTGGGCAAAAATTTCATTTCATGGGCACTTTAAGTAGTTGCCACACAGAATGGATGAAAACTGCAAAACCTATGGGTATTAATCTCAAAAGCTCAAAATTCGTCTTCAGAATAATATAAAACGATCCATCCTACAGTAGGTCTATCCCAAGAAACATTATTTCAGACAGGAACCCATCACCCTGAGGTTCCATCTCCCTAACTATATGAATCAAGCCCTTCCCCGTATCTTCTTATTCTCAAAAACACCTCTCCCAGGAGTTTTCACAAAACCTCCTTTTCAAAGCCAATCCAGTACGAGCTAGGACTGCCCTTGTTTTAACAAAAGCTGAGATCTCCCTTTGAGCGCTATTTTGCTTTCTTAGTCGCCAAAAGAAGATGTTTCGCGGAAAACCAAGAGACACCAGCGGTAATTACAGTTTTTAGGATACAAAGATACAGGAAAGAGTATACTCGCTGTTGTTCTTTTTTCAGATAAAAGCTCCTCTAACAAGCTCTTGTCTCTCACACTTACCATGGACTCCACAGAAACTTCTGTTGAATCCCTGTGTGTTGATATGGCTGACATTCTTACCGTCGGTTCCATGGAACAACTGCCGTTCACTATTTCCCCCGGTATCTTTATCCATCTTCTGTTTTCTCACCATGTAAGACTGGTACAGGTGAGGATTCTGCACACGCTCGATTTTGTGAACACTTATTGCGCCAGCGGTAGCTTGCATTTTGCGCAAAACATCTTGGTACTCGGAAGACCCTGGAAGAAGTTTTACTTTGTGCACCGTCATTTCAGAGGGCGGCATTGGAGTCCAGTGCTTGGGAAGTGGAATTCCTAGAAGTTTAAGATAAAGTCTTATTACCATACTATAAAATTTCAAAACTCTTTGCGAAAACTTAATAAATAATGGAGCATCAATTTCAGTCTGCTCACTAACATGGTGATAACAATGAAATAACATATCCAAATATTGCCTTTTTTACGTTTTTTTTATTTTATGACTGAAGTGTGTTGTAGAGCAGAAAACTACAAGAAATACCGGTCTTGTGGTAGGACAATCTTTTCCTATAATTTTATTGGCAAAACAGGATAATGAAGAAAACAAATGATTTCTCCTGGTGGATTAAAACTGACCCGGTATAGCTAAATTTCACTGAACCATATTAAAACTTATTAGGGATGGTCATGCGGGCTACTTCGACAACAGGAGCTAGAACGACAGATAGAAAATGTCCTGGCATGGCTTTTCCCTTACCCTAGCTGTAAGGAGGTGGTTGCTTCTGCTCATTTTCCACAGTAAGAAACTCTTCACTAACCTTCTTCAGCTCCCTTCACTTTCCTGGTTAGTGTAATTTGGTCACCGGTTCGTGTTCCGCGCCCAGTTTTTGTCTTCAAATCGATAACAAACTGCTGTCCTCGTAAAGATACTTGCACTCTGGGCTCATCTTTGCTGCACGCCATCTCAATCTTAGCGTTAGCTTTCCGGCCGAAAACTATTTTACCACCATGTATTTCGTAACTCCATTCTATGTTCCTTGACACCAGCTGCGTCTGTTCTTCCGCCTGTTTCTTCTTTGTCCTCTCGTTAATCTCTTTCCAGATCTCCCCGACCATGGCAAACACCTCAGTCGGTTGACCCCGTAAGGATATGCGATCAACATGAGCCTCGACTTCAAGTTGGACGTCAAGGTCCTCGGCTTTTCTTTTCAGACTGACAATCTGTTTATAAGAAAGTTGACAAATGACCTCATTTTCCACTTTGTTAGATGTACAAGCTTCAGAGAAACCTTTCTTCAAAGATTCGGCGGCTTTTTTCACTTCAGCCTTTTTCTTACCAATCACAAAAATTCGTACAGAGTGTTTTAGACTTGCTGGTTGCATTGGACTTCTTACACGCATTCTTGGCTTGCCGACATCTGTCTCATCCGAAGATGAGTCACTTTCTTCTTCGTCCAGATCTTGAATTGGTTTTCCCCGCTGTTCTTGCAAAAATTCCTGCATCATCTGAGCTTGAAATACAACCACTCTCACTTTGCGAACACTCTTACAGCTGTCACTGAAGTTGTTGAGCGCTTGAAACGTTACCTGAGCGGAGTCCGCCGCGGTCAAGCCATATCCGCCGGTACCAACACTTGGAATTGAGATCGATCGAAGGTTGTTTGCATCTGCAACACGAAGACCTTCCTCCAAACATTGTTGGAGATGTTGTTTATCTGAAGAGCCTGGAATTATATGAATGATGTGAGGTACACTTAAGTTCCCACCGCTGGTCATCACAGCTGAGCCTGCGGACTGCTTACCCAGTTGGCTACACTCTTGTTGTACCTGCGACCCACTCTTGTTTGCTATCGCTTGACTTAATTCACCAGCATTATTCATGTTCATATCCGTGCTATTGATATTCATGATGGCGTCGGTCTTCTCTTGAGTTAAATCACCGTTTATGACTTCCACACAAAAGCGGCGATCCTTACCAACGGTACCGGTTGACGTCGTGACTACTGGCACAACCTCTATACGCCCACGCCCTGTTGAGACCGGCACCCTTTGTTGGAACTTAGAAGGACGACTACTGAACAGCTCTCTCATGGTGTAGGCAGGACGGATTTTGTGCTTGGCTCTCAATTTGTCCATCTCTTGTTTGAAGGCAGCAGTTAATGCCTGGTCTCCATGAAACACGACAAATCGAATATCCCGCACATTTGATGCAGGGTTAGCTTGGCAAAAGCTGATCGTTTCTTCCAACATGATTCTTGAGGCTGCGTCCCGTGGGAAGTTGAAATTGCCAGTACCAATGACAGGAAATGCAATGGACTTAACTCCAAGCCGTTCAGCCTTCTGCAGACACTTTTGGACGATGGCCCGTAGAATCTAAAGCAAAAAGAAAGGGACAAAAATGGTTTTGAAAGTGGACTGTTACTGTTCAGTAAGACCCGACCAATAATTTTCACACAAAAAACTCTAGCCTATTTTCTTTTCAATTTCTTCGCAGGATTGTTATCTGACACAATCGTCCCCCAGCGGTAACTGCCCTTGCTCTAACTTCGTCTTGCCATTGGTTTTAAAGATTGGGAGAACCTAACAAAACCTTGGAACACTCGCCTACAGGTCGTGTTCCTCATTCTTCCATACGTCTTTTCGTGTTTCCATAACTCGATGAAAACAAAGAAGCTTAAAAAGTGTTTTCTAAATATTACTTTAAGATAACTTTGATGGTGACTGTGATACTGAGTATTGGATGAAAAAAGCACTTTACATTGTAATTGTACTTACTACTTCCCCTTGGCCACCCTGCCACTTGCAACAGTTTCGTGTGGATCACGTGGTTGGATAAAGGTAAGCCGGGAGAGACAGTAATGTCTCCAACGTTTGGGTTTGCCATTGCGCGAACACCACTATTGACTATCGCTTGATAAGATGCTCCCACTGAACTAACTAACACATCAGCCTGGAAATCAAGTGTTGAAAAAAATAATTCGAAAGGAAAAAAAAGTCAAAACCACGCAAAACAAAGGGCTGTATTAGCCAACATAAAAAACGTGGAAAAGGTCCAACAATTTCCCCTTGGGTTGAGGAAAGTGGGATCACGATTGCGTGCCGTATGTTAGACGTATTAGCTAAGCGGCCTGCAAGTCACAGTGACTAACACTGGTAGTGCCCTCAATTTAAGAGCTTACCCGCGCTACTTGCGATCTACGTCAATCGAACTTAGCAGAAACATGCTCAACATTATTGAAAACGAAAAGCCGTAACCATTAGTCTTAGTTTGTTGAATTAATCTGTCCATCTGCAGAACGTCGCAAGAAACTAAAACACGCTCTTCGGGAATTAATGCTAAAAAGTTTTAACTTCGAGCAATGTAGAAAACATACGCCTGCGGCTCCTGTTGCCTACATTTCACTCGTGTTCTCAAGTGCCCGTCGTGTTCAAGTATCACAGTGTAATGCACGGCTTAGGCTTCTTTATTTGTTAATTAAAACTTCGGATTATAAAGTATAAAATATATGTAGGAATGCATTGACCGCAACTGGAGGCTGAGCGTTCTACGTAAAATTGTAATGTAGTTAGGGCCCTGCACGCGCTCGTACTGGTCACTACACGGTGCAAAACACTCCAGAAATTTGAGAACACTCAAGAAATGAAGAAAACACTGCGGCTTGTGTTTTTTTAATTCCCCTCGTGTTTCTCAAATGCCCGTCGTGTTTTATCACAGTCAAGAGGTTATCAAGGTAAGAGAGCGAATCCTCTATATAGGTCTTATACCCAAGGTAATCTCTCTTCCGCGGATATTGCAAACAACAATAAATGAATGAACGGCAGAGAAATGTGTAGACAAACGAGTGCAAAGCAACCAAACGCCCAAACATAAGTTAGGCAACCGAACAAACAGATGGTCGAAAGTGCAGGTAGACGCTCGCTACCCAAGCAGCAAAAAGCAGTTCAAGCAGCAACGGTAACAATGCCAAAGACAACGTCAATGAAAAACGACTTGATATTCAACCTACGAACTCGTGAGAATTCAGATTTATTCAGTTTGTCTATACTACCAGAAATATCCCATACACTGCAAGCAGAATATGTAAGGTAGCGTCAAAACTCGAAAAAGAAATATTAAAAAGTTTCTCGAATATGAAGAATATTGCTATTTCGCGCTGTTGTTTTGCGACCTTTTGTAAAGAGGGGGACATGGGGATTTGCGGTGCTGCGGTGTTGGTGTTTTTTAATGCGGTGATGCGGTGAATAAAATCTCAACTTGCGGTGTTGCGGTGATCTCAAACCCTACGGTGTGCGATGTTTGTGTTTTTTACGCTGCGGTGTTCGGTGAAATGAATTACTCGCGGTGCTGGGGTTTCTTGTTTGACCTTTTCCAAACCTAAATTTGGCCTAAATTTAGCCTGTAGACTTCGTTAATCTGTGAGCTCATGGTGCGGTAGACACTTGGAGGAGCGAGGACAGAAACAATCCTGGGAATTTTTTCAACGCCAAGGCCTAATGTAACGTATTATTGATTGTGGAACTTTTTTGTATGAACAAAGAAAAGCTGGCGAAAACTACCGGCCACAAAATATATTGAGAAGTCGCGTCGGCAGGCCGGAGAAAGTGAGCTAATTAAAAGAAGAGAGGAATCTGGGGTGAAGGCCTCGTCTCTTTTCCTTCATCCGCTTTTTTCGCGCAAGGTTTCTTCTCAAGAACAAAAAAACTAAATGATTTAATACAGGCATCAGCAGTATCGATGTGTGGGCAATGAAAGCGCTGTGATGTGTTTATTTTTTGGAAAATTGTTGAGGTATAAAAGTATTATTTTAATTGTAGATGAACGCCGATGATCATGGCGCTAAAAATACGTGTTGCGGACTTGCGGTGACGGTGTTTCGTTGACCTCTCTTGCGGTGATGCGGTGTTCGTTAATTTTTTTTGCGGTGTTGCGGTGTTCAGAACCCCCCCATGTCCCCCTCTGTAAACAACCGCAACGAAATGAAAAAATAATTTTAACACACGCTTCCGTTAAAGCAGTTTGCTTTATTAAACTCCCTAAATCCGAGTAAACGACCAATGAACACTGACCAAACGAGGGCAAAAACAGGCGTAAAGCCAGCCGAACAAAAAGACAGCTGAGAGCGCAGGAAACATCTCTGCTATAAAACGAAATCAATACATCTACAATGACGTTTCCGCCATTTCGCCTCTAGAAGTTTCGAGAAAGTCGGTTCGGCTGTCCTGGCATCGCGCGAGTAATATCGGCGGAAGAACTGGGTACCTCCTCTAAAAATATTTTAAGAGGGATTATCTTGGTTAGAGGGCCTATAAGGAGGATTCACTCTCTTACCTTGATAATCTCTTGCCACAGTGTAATACACAGCTTAGGTCTTTTTATTTGTTAACTATATTTTTGTTCAAGAACCAGTCCCAGAAGGAGCCCATCACCTGGAGCCTTCATACGTGTTATAACCTAGAGTCAACCCTATTTCGTAACATTCTATTTTTAGTTTCCAACTAAATATTTTATTTCTGCAAATAAGAAAAATAGGGGACAAAAAGTGATCCCAGTCTTTGTTGTAACAAAAATTGGTGTTAGCTAGACTCCAGGTAATTAAGTTAATCAAGAACGAAAAGCAATCAAATAACTAATTGATTCATGTATTGTGCACTCAGGTAAAGCTTATAAACGT
>JAHPZR010036880.1:0-11818 GCA_019787425.1 Platygyra sinensis
CGATCAAACCCAAGTAAGCCAGCAGTCCAAAGGGAATACGCTGCAGTTGCACATAGCTGTCGACCCGGATGTGATGGAATTCGTCACCACTTCGGTATTTCGTGATCAGCTAAACATTTCCCTGGCAGCAAAGAAGAGTAAAATTGCCTGGAAACCGAACAAAAAAATGGCTGTAATCGTGTACAAAGGTGAAGACAGTGATTCGTGGCAGACCGAGTGCATTGATGAAGTACAAAATTACCTCAGCAAATTTGCAAAATGCGATGTTAAAGTCAACAAGGACTTCTGGGATGCCGTGGTGGCGCAGTCATCCAGTATTCGCGCCAGCTTTGGAGTAGATCCTCCGCTGGTCAAAACCATCAATGATTCGTTTCTTGCCAGAATTGTTTCTCTGAGCTCAGATGTAAAAGATTACGAGGAGAAGTTAAAATCTAAATTGGAAGAGATATACAGGGAGGAAAGCAGAAAAAGCTACCTGAAGAGAAAAGTGCCCAACGTTTCTGAAGAACGCTTAATTCTGTTGAAGAAGATCAAGTTTGTGGAGAAACTTCAAGAGAAGAACAAGGAGCTGGAGATAAAGTTGGATATTGAAAATGAAGAAATCTATTTTGAAGGTCCTCAGCCACAGTTTAAAGAAGCAACTATGAAGTTTTACAAACAAATGTCGGACATGGTTGAAAAGACTTTGACTTTATCCGACATTATCTTAGAAGTTTTAGGCTCGGACGAAGGGTTAAAGAGAGTTAAATGCGAGCTGGAAAACAACAATGTGGAGGCGGTATTCGTCATTGAAAAAGACGCCAAGATCGTGGGTACGTCAGCTGCGCATGCGGACAATGCCGCAATGCTCGTGAACAAGCTGATGTTGGAAGAAAAAGTCCAAGTGGATGATAAGGGCAAATTCTTGTTAAGATCACCAGAATGGCGCATGTTGTGTGACGAAATCAACACTGATACAGCTGTCCGTATCCATAGAAACAACTGGATTGAAACCTACGTGGCTGGGTTCCACGATGACGTCATGAAGGCGATGAAGAAGCTTAATACGTT
Source organism: Platygyra sinensis (assembly GCA_019787425.1). Classification (NCBI taxonomy): domain Eukaryota; kingdom Metazoa; phylum Cnidaria; class Anthozoa; order Scleractinia; family Merulinidae; genus Platygyra; species Platygyra sinensis. Next base: position 1,051 of record JAHPZR010036880.1, read on the forward strand.
CTTGGAGAGCAACTGCATCAGGGATGAAAGGTTTGTGTGTTCATCTCAGATTGTCAGAAGGTATCTTGCCGAGCTTCGTCAGGAAGATTTACGCTCCATTGAAAATCAACTGAAAGATTTTGAAGTGAAGATTAACCAAGGAAAAGGCAATGATGATTTTGACATTTCTGGAAACAAAGAAGGCTTGATTCCCGCGAGAAGGAAGCTTGACGCTCTCATAAAGGACATTGTATCTGAAACATTTGACGTGAAACAACCAGGCCTCCGGAAGTTCTTTGAGAGTGGTAAAGGAGATCGTCTTGTGAAATCAGTCGAAAAGGATCACAGCTGTGCGATACAAGTCCAGACGGATTTTGGCCAAAGGCGGGATGACTCACAAACCCGAGCAGCGGCTGTAGATTCTGATGTAGATGATGATGACTCTGCTGTGAGCGGGTCTGATGCATCAACCTTGGTGATGACTCAAGGCCATCACAAAATATCCTGGAGACCTGGAAACATTGAGACAGAGAAGGTGAGTGTAGAGCAAAACTGCTTGCCCACTACACTGCACCCAGGCTGCCCAGTTCTTATTCTTTTTTATAATTTAAATTTGGTCTACTGTCACTCAATTAAACCAAATTAGAATAAGAACTGACAAACGTTTATAAGCTTTACCTGAGTGCACAATACATGAATCAATTAGTTATTTGATTGCTTTTCGTTCTTGATTAACTTAATTACCTGGAGTCTAGCTAACACCAATTTTTGTTACAACAAAGACTGGGATCACTTTTTGTCCCCTATTTTTCTTATTTGCAGAAATAAAATATTTAGTTGGAAACTAAAAATAGAATGTTACGAAATAGGGTTGACTCTAGGTTATAACACGTATGAAGGCTCCAGGTGATGGGCTCCTTCTGGGACTGGTTCTTGAACAAAAATATAGTTAACAAATAAAAAGACCTAAGCTGTGTATTACACTGTGGCAAGAGATTATCAAGGTAAGAGAGTGAATCCTCCTTATAGGCCCTCTAACCAAGATAATCCCTCTTAAAATATTTTTAGAGGAGGTACCCAGTTCTTCCGCCGATATTACTCGCGCGATGCCAGGACAGCCGAACCGACTTTCTCGAAACTTCTAGAGGCGAAATGGCGGAAACGTCATTGTAGATGTATTGATTTCGTTTTATAGCAGAGATGTTTCCTGCGCTCTCAGCTGTCTTTTTGTTCGGCTGGCTTTACGCCTGTTTTTGCCCTCGTTTGGTCAGTGTTCATTGGTCGTTTACTCGGATTTAGGGAGTTTAATAAAGCAAACTGCTTTAACGGAAGCGTGTGTTAAAATTATTTTTTCATTTCGTTGCGGTTGTTTACAGAGGGGGACATGGGGGGGTTCTGAACACCGCAACACCGCAAAAAAAATTAACGAACACCGCATCACCGCAAGAGAGGTCAACGAAACACCGTCACCGCAAGTCCGCAACACGTATTTTTAGCGCCATGATCATCGGCGTTCATCTACAATTAAAATAATACTTTTATACCTCAACAATTTTCCAAAAAATAAACACATCACAGCGCTTTCATTGCCCACACATCGATACTGCTGATGCCTGTATTAAATCATTTAGTTTTTTTGTTCTTGAGAAGAAACCTTGCGCGAAAAAAGCGGATGAAGGAAAAGAGACGAGGCCTTCACCCCAGATTCCTCTCTTCTTTTAATTAGCTCACTTTCTCCGGCCTGCCGACGCGACTTCTCAATATATTTTGTGGCCGGTAGTTTTCGCCAGCTTTTCTTTTGTTCATACAAAAAAGTTCCACAATCAATAATACGTTACATTAGGCCTTGGCGTTTGAAAAAATTCCCAGGATTGTTTCTGTCCTCGCTCCTCCAAGTGTCTACCGCACCATGAGCTCACAGATTAACGAAGTCTACAGGCTAAATTTAGGCCAAATTTAGGTTTGGAAAAGGTCAAACAAGAAACCCCAGCACCGCGAGTAATTTCATTTCACCGAACACCGCAGCGTAAAAAACACAAACATCGCACACCGTAGGGTTTGAGATCACCGCAACACCGCAAGTTGAGATTTTATTCACCGCATCACCGCATTAAAAAACACCAACACCGCAGCACCGCAAATCCCCATGTCCCCCTCTTTACAAAAGGTCGCAAAACAACAGCGCGAAATAGCAATATTCTTCATATTCGAGAAACTTTTTAATATTTCTTTTTCGAGTTTTGACGCTACCTTACATATTCTGCTTGCAGTGTATGGGATATTTCTGGTAGTATAGACAAACTGAATAAATCTGAATTCTCACGAGTTCGTAGGTTGAATATCAAGTCGTTTTTTCATTGACGTTGTCTTTGGCATTGTTACCGTTGCTGCTTGAACTGCTTTTTGCTGCTTGGGTAGCGAGCGTCTACCTGCACTTTCGACCATCTGTTTGTTCGGTTGCCTAACTTATGTTTGGGCGTTTGGTTGCTTTGCACTCGTTTGTCTACACATTTCTCTGCCGTTCATTCATTTATTGTTGTTTGCAATATCCGCGGAAGAGAGATTACCTTGGGTATAAGACCTATATAGAGGATTCGCTCTCTTACCTTGATAACCTCTTGACTGTGATAAAACACGACGGGCATTTGAGAACACGAGGGGAATTAAAAAAACACAAGCCGCAGTGTTTTCTTCATTTCTTGAGTGTTCTCAAATTTCTGGAGTGTTTTGCCACCGTGTAGTGACCAGTACGAGCGCGTGCAGGGCCCTAACTACATTACAATTTTACGTAGAACGCTCAGCCTCCAGTTGCGGTCAATGCCATTCCTACATATATTTTATACTTTATAATCCGAAGTTTTAATTAACAAATAAAGAAGCCTAAGCCGTGCATTACACTGTGATACTTGAACACGACGGGCACTTGAGAACACGAGTGAAATGTAGGCAACAGGAGCCGCAGGCGTATGTTTTCTACATTGCTCGAAGTTAAAACTTTTTAGCATTTAATTCCCGAAGAGCGTGTTTTAGTTTCTTGCGACGTTCTGCAGATGGACAGATTAATTCAACAAACTAAGACTAATGGTTACGGCTTTTCGTTTTCAATAATGTTGAGCATGTTTCTGCTAAGTTCGATTGACGTAGATCGCAAGTAGCGCGGGTAAGCTCTTAAATTGAGGGCACTACCAGTGTTAGTCACTGTGACTTGCAGGCCGCTTAGCTAATACGTCTAACATACGGCACGCAATCGTGATCCCACTTTCCTCAACCCAAGGGGAAATTGTTGGACCTTTTCCACGTTTTTTATGTTGGCTAATACAGCCCTTTGTTTTGCGTGGTTTTGACTTTTTTTTCCTTTCGAATTATTTTTTTCAACACTTGATTTCCAGGCTGATGTGTTAGTTAGTTCAGTGGGAGCATCTTATCAAGCGATAGTCAATAGTGGTGTTCGCGCAATGGCAAACCCAAACGTTGGAGACATTACTGTCTCTCCCGGCTTACCTTTATCCAACCACGTGATCCACACGAACTGTTGCAAGTGGCAGGGTGGCCAAGGGGAAGTAGTAAGTACAATTACAATGTAAAGTGCTTTTTTCATCCAATACTCAGTATCACAGTCACCATCAAAGTTATCTTAAAGTAATATTTAGAAAACACTTTTTTAAGCTTCTTTGTTTTCATCGAGTTATGGAAACACGAAAAGACGTATGGAAGAATGAGGAACACGACCTGTAGGCGAGTGTTCCAAGGTTTTGTTAGGTTCTCCCAATCTTTAAAACCAATGGCAAGACGAAGTTAGAGCAAGGGCAGTTACCGCTGGGGGACGATTGTGTCAGATAACAATCCTGCGAAGAAATTGAAAAGAAAATAGGCTAGAGTTTTTTGTGTGAAAATTATTGGTCGGGTCATTAAACAGTACAGTCCACTTTCAAAACCATTTTTGTCCCTTTCTTTTTGCTTTAGATTCTACGGGCCATCGTCCAAAAGTGTCTGCAGAAGGCTGAACGGCTTGGAGTTAAGTCCATTGCATTTCCTGTCATTGGTACTGGCAATTTCAACTTCCCACGGGACGCAGCCTCAAGAATCATGTTGGAAGAAACGATCAGCTTTTGCCAAGCTAACCCTGCATCAAATGTGCGGGATATTCGATTTGTCGTGTTTCATGGAGACCAGGCATTAACTGCTGCCTTCAAACAAGAGATGGACAAATTGAGAGCCAAGCACAAAATCCGTCCTGCCTACACCATGAGAGAGCTGTTCAGTAGTCGTCCTTCTAAGTTCCAACAAAGGGTGCCGGTCTCAACAGGGCGTGGGCGTATAGAGGTTGTGCCAGTAGTCACGACGTCAACCGGTACCGTTGGTAAGGATCGCCGCTTTTGTGTGGAAGTCATAAACGGTGATTTAACTCAAGAGAAGACCGACGCCATCATGAATATCAATAGCACGGATATGAACATGAATAATGCTGGTGAATTAAGTCAAGCGATAGCAAACAAGAGTGGGTCGCAGGTACAACAAGAGTGTAGCCAACTGGGTAAGCAGTCCGCAGGCTCAGCTGTGATGACCAGCGGTGGGAACTTAAGTGTACCTCACATCATTCATATAATTCCAGGCTCTTCAGATAAACAACATCTCCAACAATGTTTGGAGGAAGGTCTTCGTGTTGCAGATGCAAACAACCTTCGATCGATCTCAATTCCAAGTGTTGGTACCGGCGGATATGGCTTGACCGCGGCGGACTCCGCTCAGGTAACGTTTCAAGCGCTCAACAACTTCAGTGACAGCTGTAAGAGTGTTCGCAAAGTGAGAGTGGTTGTATTTCAAGCTCAGATGATGCAGGAATTTTTGCAAGAACAGCGGGGAAAACCAATTCAAGATCTGGACGAAGAAGAAAGTGACTCATCTTCGGATGAGACAGATGTCGGCAAGCCAAGAATGCGTGTAAGAAGTCCAATGCAACCAGCAAGTCTAAAACACTCTGTACGAATTTTTGTGATTGGTAAGAAAAAGGCTGAAGTGAAAAAAGCCGCCGAATCTTTGAAGAAAGGTTTCTCTGAAGCTTGTACATCTAACAAAGTGGAAAATGAGGTCATTTGTCAACTTTCTTATAAACAGATTGTCAGTCTGAAAAGAAAAGCCGAGGACCTTGACGTCCAACTTGAAGTCGAGGCTCATGTTGATCGCATATCCTTACGGGGTCAACCGACTGAGGTGTTTGCCATGGTCGGGGAGATCTGGAAAGAGATTAACGAGAGGACAAAGAAGAAACAGGCGGAAGAACAGACGCAGCTGGTGTCAAGGAACATAGAATGGAGTTACGAAATACATGGTGGTAAAATAGTTTTCGGCCGGAAAGCTAACGCTAAGATTGAGATGGCGTGCAGCAAAGATGAGCCCAGAGTGCAAGTATCTTTACGAGGACAGCAGTTTGTTATCGATTTGAAGACAAAAACTGGGCGCGGAACACGAACCGGTGACCAAATTACACTAACCAGGAAAGTGAAGGGAGCTGAAGAAGGTTAGTGAAGAGTTTCTTACTGTGGAAAATGAGCAGAAGCAACCACCTCCTTACAGCTAGGGTAAGGGAAAAGCCATGCCAGGACATTTTCTATCTGTCGTTCTAGCTCCTGTTGTCGAAGTAGCCCGCATGACCATCCCTAATAAGTTTTAATATGGTTCAGTGAAATTTAGCTATACTGGGTCAGTTTTAATCCACCAGGAGAAATCATTTGTTTTCTTCATTATCCTGTTTTGCCAATAAAATTATAGGAAAGGATTGTCCTACCACAAGACCGGTATTTCTTGTAGTTTTCTGCTCTACAACACACTTCAGTCATAAAATAAAAAAAACGTAAAAAAGGCAATATTTGGATATGTTATTTCATTGTTATCACCATGTTAGTGAGCAGACTGAAATTGATGCTCCATTATTTATTAAGTTTTCGCAAAGAGTTTTGAAATTTTATAGTATGGTAATAAGACTTTATCTTAAACTTCTAGGAATTCCACTTCCCAAGCACTGGACTCCAATGCCGCCCTCTGAAATGACGGTGCACAAAGTAAAACTTCTTCCAGGGTCTTCCGAGTACCAAGATGTTTTGCGCAAAATGCAAGCTACCGCTGGCGCAATAAGTGTTCACAAAATCGAGCGTGTGCAGAATCCTCACCTGTACCAGTCTTACATGGTGAGAAAACAGAAGATGGATAAAGATACCGGGGGAAATAGTGAACGGCAGTTGTTCCATGGAACCGACGGTAAGAATGTCAGCCATATCAACACACAGGGATTCAACAGAAGTTTCTGTGGAGTCCATGGTAAGTGTGAGAGACAAGAGCTTGTTAGAGGAGCTTTTATCTGAAAAAAGAACAACAGCGAGTATACTCTTTCCTGTATCTTTGTATCCTAAAAACTGTAATTACCGCTGGTGTCTCTTGGTTTTCCGCGAAACATCTTCTTTTGGCGACTAAGAAAGCAAAATAGCGCTCAAAGGGAGATCTCAGCTTTTGTTAAAACAAGGGCAGTCCTAGCTCGTACTGGATTGGCTTTGAAAAGGAGGTTTTGTGAAAACTCCTGGGAGAGGTGTTTTTGAGAATAAGAAGATACGGGGAAGGGCTTGATTCATATAGTTAGGGAGATGGAACCTCAGGGTGATGGGTTCCTGTCTGAAATAATGTTTCTTGGGATAGACCTACTGTAGGATGGATCGTTTTATATTATTCTGAAGACGAATTTTGAGCTTTTGAGATTAATACCCATAGGTTTTGCAGTTTTCATCCATTCTGTGTGGCAACTACTTAAAGTGCCCATGAAATGAAATTTTTGCCCACCTTTTTATTCCAGAAACTGAAGTCTGTGTTGCACTGATTCATAATTTTCGAATTTAAGCTCTGGTCCGGCGCGCAGAATAATTTTTCTATCCTTCCAAAGTTGGCAAAAAAATGCAATTGTTGTTTTCTGAGGCCTGGGACTAGTGACGTCATAAGGTGTGTAAATTTCGATCGCTTCACTTAGGCCCGGTTCATACGTCGCATTTCTGCCGTGTCGAATGCAATTCAAACAAAAGATAATGAGTCAAATTATCTCATTATCTATTTTCTCTATTGCATTCGACACGGCAGAAATGCGACTCATGAACCATTCCTTAGTGTCAGTGTATTTCCTTCAAAGTTAGAACTCATTGAGCCGTCTTTTTTGCGGTTTTATTCAGTGGAAAATGTCCTCAGATGATGAAGTATCCAGTAATGCATCATTTTGGTGTCATGTTCAGTCGCTGTAGTTAGCAGTAGAAGGGGAGGGCTTTTTAAATTCGATCGTTTAGCGCTATCGAGTCGGGCCGTGGAAGAAGGAGGCGTGCATACAAAATCACGCAAATCACAATGATGGGAGGCCAATATTATTTCCATTGAAATCTTTGCTCCCTTTCAGTTGTTCCTGTTCGTGTGAAGACTCGAGAGCACCACAACTAAATCTTAATGCAGACATCTCTATTGCAGAGGATCTCTAGTCCTGTTTAAAAGCCGTCGTTAGCAACTTTGTTCAAATTGGAGAAAATATAACGCGGACGCATTCGTCGCTTTGCAGTTGGAACAGTGTATCCGAACAAATCGATAACAATGTGCTATTCTGACTTCGTCTGTCGGAAATATAAGCAAGACAGTGCCTTCCCTGTAAGTGATGTTTTGCAGCTCGCTAAAACAGGCCCTCCGGTAACGAAAAACTTTCCACTCCTTCGCTTGTTCCTCTCAGAGTTCATGATGTCTTGAAAGTTTTGGGCCGCCACGAAACTCTTCAGAACGTCTCACAGAATTGGTTGAGAAAATGATATACAAACAATAGTAACAATGGACCGTAACCCCTAAAACAATAGAGCTCCGTGCCAACAAGATCCAAAGAAATTAGAGGTTCTAGAGAGCTTCGTGACAACAGAAAGTTTTACACACCTTATGACATCACTGTACTTATTTGATTATTTCAACCGCGCCCGGAAGGCCGCATATATATTTTGACTCGAATTGGCCAACTTTGAAGCTGGAGAAAAAATTCGTACGCTCTTGTCTGAAGCCCAAACTCGAAAATTAAGAATCAGAGGATCATGACTTCAATATTTCAGCATTTCATAGTATTGCATTGCGCATCCCTACTGCGCACGATTTTCGCGTTATTAGTGCGCTCAAATGAGTGCGTGCACGTGCACAACGCAAGAGATTTCCCACAAGCAAGGCCTAATGTAACGTATTATTGATTGTGGAACTTTTTTGTATGAACAAAAGAAAAGCTGGCGAAAACTACCGGCCACAAAATATATTGAGAAGTCGCGTCGGCAGGCCGGAGAAAGTGAGCTAATTAAAAGAAGAGAGGAATCTGGGGTGAAGGCCTCGTCTCTTTTCCTTCATCCGCTTTTTTCGCGCAAGGTTTCTTCTCAAGAACAAAAAAACTAAATGATTTAATACAGGCATCAGCAGTATCGATGTGTGGGCAATGAAAGCGCTGTGATGTGTTTATTTTTTGGAAAATTGTTGAGGTATAAAAGTATTATTTTAATTGTAGATGAACGCCGATGATCATGGCGCTAAAAATACGTGTTGCGGACTTGCGGTGACGGTGTTTCGTTGACCTCTCTTGCGGTGATGCGGTGTTCGTTAATTTTTTTTGCGGTGTTGCGGTGTTCAGAACCCCCCCATGTCCCCCTCTGTAAACAACCGCAACGAAATGAAAAAATAATTTTAACACACGCTTCCGTTAAAGCAGTTTGCTTTATTAAACTCCCTAAATCCGAGTAAACGACCAATGAACACTGACCAAACGAGGGCAAAAACAGGCGTAAAGCCAGCCGAACAAAAAGACAGCTGAGAGCGCAGGAAACATCTCTGCTATAAAACGAAATCAATACATCTACAATGACGTTTCCGCCATTTCGCCTCTAGAAGTTTCGAGAAAGTCGGTTCGGCTGTCCTGGCATCGCGCGAGTAATATCGGCGGAAGAACTGGGTACCTCCTCTAAAAATATTTTAAGAGGGATTATCTTGGTTAGAGGGCCTATAAGGAGGATTCACTCTCTTACCTTGATAATCTCTTGCCACAGTGTAATACACAGCTTAGGTCTTTTTATTTGTTAACTATATTTTTGTTCAAGAACCAGTCCCAGAAGGAGCCCATCACCTGGAGCCTTCATACGTGTTATAACCTAGAGTCAACCCTATTTCGTAACATTCTATTTTTAGTTTCCAACTAAATATTTTATTTCTGCAAATAAGAAAAATAGGGGACAAAAAGTGATCCCAGTCTTTGTTGTAACAAAAATTGGTGTTAGCTAGACTCCAGGTAATTAAGTTAATCAAGAACGAAAAGCAATCAAATAACTAATTGATTCATGTATTGTGCACTCAGGTAAAGCTTATAAACGTTTGTCAGTTCTTATTCTAATTTGGTTTAATTGAGTGACAGTAGACCAAATTTAAATTATAAAAAAGAATAAGAACTGGGCAGCCTGGGTGCAGTGTAGTGGGCAAGCAGTTTTGCTCTACACTCACCTTCTCTGTCTCAATGTTTCCAGGTCTCCAGGATATTTTGTGATGGCCTTGAGTCATCACCAAGGTTGATGCATCAGACCCGCTCACAGCAGAGTCATCATCATCTACATCAGAATCTACAGCCGCTGCTCGGGTTTGTGAGTCATCCCGCCTTTGGCCAAAATCCGTCTGGACTTGTATCGCACAGCTGTGATCCTTTTCGACTGATTTCACAAGACGATCTCCTTTACCACTCTCAAAGAACTTCCGGAGGCCTGGTTGTTTCACGTCAAATGTTTCAGATACAATGTCCTTTATGAGAGCGTCAAGCTTCCTTCTCGCGGGAATCAAGCCTTCTTTGTTTCCAGAAATGTCAAAATCATCATTGCCTTTTCCTTGGTTAATCTTCACTTCAAAATCTTTCAGTTGATTTTCAATGGAGCGTAAATCTTCCTGACGAAGCTCGGCAAGATACCTTCTGACAATCTGAGATGAACACACAAACCTTTCATCCCTGATGCAGTTGCTCTCCAAGAACGTATTAAGCTTCTTCATCGCCTTCATGACGTCATCGTGGAACCCAGCCACGTAGGTTTCAATCCAGTTGTTTCTATGGATACGGACAGCTGTATCAGTGTTGATTTCGTCACACAACATGCGCCATTCTGGTGATCTTAACAAGAATTTGCCCTTATCATCCACTTGGACTTTTTCTTCCAACATCAGCTTGTTCACGAGCATTGCGGCATTGTCCGCATGCGCAGCTGACGTACCCACGATCTTGGCGTCTTTTTCAATGACGAATACCGCCTCCACATTGTTGTTTTCCAGCTCGCATTTAACTCTCTTTAACCCTTCGTCCGAGCCTAAAACTTCTAAGATAATGTCGGATAAAGTCAAAGTCTTTTCAACCATGTCCGACATTTGTTTGTAAAACTTCATAGTTGCTTCTTTAAACTGTGGCTGAGGACCTTCAAAATAGATTTCTTCATTTTCAATATCCAACTTTATCTCCAGCTCCTTGTTCTTCTCTTGAAGTTTCTCCACAAACTTGATCTTCTTCAACAGAATTAAGCGTTCTTCAGAAACGTTGGGCACTTTTCTCTTCAGGTAGCTTTTTCTGCTTTCCTCCCTGTATATCTCTTCCAATTTAGATTTTAACTTCTCCTCGTAATCTTTTACATCTGAGCTCAGAGAAACAATTCTGGCAAGAAACGAATCATTGATGGTTTTGACCAGCGGAGGATCTACTCCAAAGCTGGCGCGAATACTGGATGAC
>JAHPZR010036882.1:0-2500 GCA_019787425.1 Platygyra sinensis
AGAGGCTGTCTCTCTAAAAACCGACCACTGATTTTACTTCGAAAATTCGATTTTTCTCATAAGCTGGGATTTTAAAGCCCTTACCTAGTTAATCACTAAAATGAGTTTCATTTGATTAAAAATTGTAATTGAATTTTCCTAGGCTTAGTTAAAGTTCGGTCCGCTGGACTCAAGTTTCATGCCTGCCGAAACTGGAACAATAGCACATATTGCCGTCGCTCTAAAAAAATTAATATTCGCTCAAAAGTCCCAATTCTTTTTTTAAACTATAGACATATCACAGCAGTTTGTTTAGCCATGTTTCAATTATAATTCAATGTTGTTCCTTCAACGGCTGAAAGCAGATTTTCTACCCGTTAAATCGAGTTTTGAACCAAACACGAAAATAGCGCTACTTTGAAGGCGCGTTTTAAAAATGTGGCACCTGTTTGAAACCGCTGAACTACATGAATAGAAAGTATAAATGACACTTAATTCAAAACAATAATATAATTTGTCTGCCCACTAGGTTTTCAAAACTAACGACCGCTTAAAGTTCGGGAAATTTTGAAAATACTTCAGTGAGTAACTGCATACTCGCCTTCGTGAAGTGCTCCTATAAATTCACCTAAATCTCTTACCTGGCTTTAAGATTAAAGTTTTGGTCCTTTGTAGCAATCCTTGAATCCTAGGTAGCATTAAAACTGCCAGCTTTTCCTTCCAGCAGTAGGTTTGTATACAAGGTACATTTATACGTTCCTGATCTGTGTCGAGCGTGACAGTCACATACTTCCGTGTTCTTTGTATTGCTGACCATTGTTTTCCTCGATGTCGGTTTAATCATGTAGAGTCCTCTTAAAAGGTTTGTAGAAGCACTCTTTTGAACAACTTTCGGCACACATACAAGTGTGAACAGTAAACGGTGATCAGGGGATCCACAGAAGGATTCATAAATGTCACGGCCATTTTGTGTTTACAACGGGTGTTTTCGTTCTCAATCTTCGCGTGAGTATCACAACCTGATTCCCGTGATACAGATTGGGAACTAATTTAGGGTGCCTTTCTTTAAGAAAATCCAAGATCCGAAAGAATCCGAAAATGCATTTTGCGTTTCTTTACTAAACAGATCAGTCCTATATATACCTCGGATCATGGTGTGTCAAAGGAACTGAAGTATCCACTCTGGAGGGTAGTACAGCGGGGTCTCTGTCACGGTTAACGAACGGAAAAAATAGAGGATCACGGATCACTAATATAAATATGTCGTTTTTTCGAATCACGGAAATAAGCACGTAAGATACTCTTGATAATAACCTATCTAGAAAGAGTGTTTGAAGAAAGCAAATTACTGAAAGGCTTAATCAAGGCTCCATATTGCAAATCGCATACCTAAGTCACCCTCGACAGACGACTCTAACCATTCGACTCAAATAGAGTGGTAAAATCAGGAGTATCGGTTTGTACTCCAAGGTCCTCACGAGTCACGCAAAACCTTCAAGTCACAAATCACGAAGAATATTTCCTAAATTCACGTTTCAAGGAAAATTAAATCAGCTAACCACTCATCACGAGAATACCCCCGTGCGACCCTCACTCCGGGAGTGGATTCCTCGGTTCTTTTGACGCACCATGATCCGAGAAATATACGATTGATCTGTTTGGTAAAGAAACGCAAAATTCATTTTCGGATTCTTTCGGATTCCCGATTTTTATTGACCATGAAGTTCTGACCCAGATTCTATTAAAGAAAGGCACCCTAAATAAGTTCCCAATCTGTATCACGGGAATCAGGATGTGATGCTCACGCGAAGATTGGGAACGAAAACACTCGTTTTAAACACAAAATGGCCGTGACATTTATGAATCCTTCTGTGGATCCCCTGATCACCGTTGAGTTTTCATACTTGTATGTGTGCCGAGAGTTGTCCAAAAGAGTGCTTCTACAAACCTTTTAAGAGGACTCTACATGATTAAACCGACATCGAGGAAAACAATGGTCAGCAATACAGAGAACACGGTTCTATGTGACTGTCACGCTCGACACAGATCAGGAACGTATAAATGTACCTTGTATACAAACCTACTGCTGGAAGGAAAAGCTGGCAGTTTTAATGCTACCTAGGATTCAAGGATTGCTACAAAGGACCAAAACTTTAATCTTAAAGCCAGGTAAGAGATTTAGGTGAATTTATAGGAGCACTTCACGAAGGCGAGTATGCAGTTACTCACTGAAGTATTTTCAAAATTTCCCGAACTTTAAGCGGTCGTTAGTTTTGAAAACCTAGTGGGCAGACAAATTATATTATTGTTTTGAATTAAGTGTCATTTATACTTTCTATTCATGTAGTTCAGCGGTTTCAAACAGATGCCACATTTTTAAAACGTGCCTTCAAAGTAGCGCTATTTTCGCGTATGGTTCAAAACTCGATTTAACGGGTAGAAAATCTGCTTTCAGCCGTTGAAGGAACAACATTGAATTATAATTGAAACATGGCTAAACAAACTGTTGTGATATATCTAT
>JAHPZR010036882.1:7500-12500 GCA_019787425.1 Platygyra sinensis
TACATAAAGATTTTGTTCATGATGGCTCAATAGAATTTATATAGGACTAGCGCCCGCGCTATGTTATAGCAGCTTTTTCAAACACAGAAAAAATCAGTACTAGTTGGATGTTTGGATATAGCAGCGTTTCAGAACTTCAAGGTTTTCTTCCTCTTGCCACACGCTTGCGAGGATTTCGCCAGGGTCTTCGCGACCGAAAGTAAAAAAAAAAAAATAAATTAAGCTTTATTGCAATTTTGAGTTTCGTCTAAATTAGAAGCAATGCTTGAAGTTTCATTAGGCCCAATAAGTGACAATAGGTTTATGTCTGTAGATGCTGCTTAGTTTTGTTTGTGTAAAAATGAATAGAGCGCCCGCCAATGCGTGTTTTGTACAGTCAGTAAAACATGACAAATTGGACTTCGCACTTTGGTGTGAAAACATACATCGAACTCATACAATATCTCTAGTTTTTTGAATATGTTTAAGGCTGATTAATGTTTGAGTGGGAAAATATTAAAAGCTTAGCTGAAAATATGTGAATACAGCAGAAATAAATAAAGATTTCGATTTTGTTGATTGAGTTATCAAAACTCCTTGCCTGACTATGTAAAAGGAACACACATGATGTTAGTGGCTTTTAGGCGTTGGTTAAAATTGTTGTAGCATCTCAATACAAAATACAACGAAACAAAATCTTTGTCAAGATTTTGTTGACAATCTGAAAACCGACTCGGACTTGAAAGTGCACGCGCTGCACTATGCAAATGAACCATTCATACGCGTCAGACTTGCCTTTCAAAAACTTTTGCAAACTCGTCAACGAGCAGAAACAATAAGAAACTATCAAAAACAGGTTTTGGTTATGATTAAGCATTGTTTGAGAAACTCACAAATTAACTCGATACCGGAGTAAAGAGTTTTCTTACATAACTTTTCTCTACCGAACAAACAAAGTTTACGCGTACAACTAGCGCGAGCAGATATCATTCATTCACAGCGCGAAATAAAAGAAATTCTCGACCCTGAAAAACACACCTTTTCCATTAACTCGAAGCATAAAAGTACATAGAAGAGCCCTGGTTCTTCCTCTCTGCGTTATTCCCTGCCATCGCTGCGAAAAATCGGCAAGAGAATCTCGCAACTCTCACCATTTAATCACGCAACGTGACAACATCCACTGTGCACAAATAAGGTAATTGAAATATTAATCGTATCTATAACAAATTCTCGATCGTGATTGGTTCTCCGCGCGCCTATTTGTCACGTAATCGGCGGGCGATCACGTGGGTGTCCAATTACAGCTGTCCGATTTGAACTTTTGTAATCGGACACCTGTAATTGGATACCCACGTGATTTTCACGCCAATTACGCGCGCTGCAATTGCTTCCGTAGCAAAGTTTTCTACAGTTTCAAAACTTAGGAAAAGCGCTACAGACGTTTTCGTTCAAAAGTTCTCAGAAGACATTTTCTTTCCGGAATTTCTTATAGATACGATTAATTAGTAATTGGACCTCGTGTCGTAAAATTCAGGGAGTATTAAATCGTGCTCGTAATTTCAAATCGGCCTCGCGCTTCGCGCTCGTCCGATTTCAATATTACTCGCTCGATTACTCCCTGAATTGTACTCCACTCGGTCCAATTACTATTACTTAATATTTCATGGTAATTTTTAACTTCTATCGTGATTAGCTCCCACCAGTACTGCGTAGGCTTCGAGATCCCAACTAATGACTATGACTGGAAGTGCCCTCTCTCATGTGATATAAAGTTTGTTTAATCTTTTTAAAGTAACGCTGAAAGAAATAAATTGCATTGTAATTTTCAACATCTTAAATCAAACAAAATTTAGAACCAGGGAAGGTGTATTTGACATCAGTGTTTCCCTGCTGGGTAAAGCATTTGACATAAAAAATAGGCAAAAATGCCAAATCCCCCTGGGTGTGCCCACCCCTCCCCCTCCCCCCGGGTTGCTTAACATTGACTGGTGCATTATAAACAAAACTACCAGTTCTGATATCAAGGCTAAGTTCGCTAAAAATTAACTTTAAGTAGCTAATAGCTATCGAGAAGATTACTACATGTAGTTCTTAAACAAATTCGTGCGTATAAACTGTCCACAACTTTCGCAGACGTTCGTCCAATGATAGATGTTTTCGGCGTTTGTTTCCCCATATATGGGGCTGATAAAACTTTAAAATTCGTGTCTTCCCAAGCACAGGAGTAACTCTATGGCGCCGAGCTTAGACTTGCCACAAGGTGACCTTCTGCATTTCAGGGTTGAATATGTTAGGCCGCGAAGCGGCCGAGCGAGCAAGAGGTACTGAATAAACAAGACGAAGGACTTTTCAGAAAGTCTACGCCGAGCTGTGTATCGATCGACAACTTGAAAGCATCTGTCAAAGCCATTTATTCGGCCAAGTTGACCCGTACTTCGAAAGCTGTGAAATATTGAGACAACACCTTTCAAGAAATTCATGACAAACTTTAGAAAATGAAAAAAACTCACTCACTTACCTCGCTTTCCGACGTCCACAGTGAAACCCAACAGCTACGGAGATAAAACGCAAAATGTCCTTCGTTCGCGAAGCGTGGGTTGCCTTCTTTCCCACGTGATCGTTGACGCAGTTGCCGACTCATTTCCTGAGTCCTATTGGTTCCGAATGTTGTCTTGAATTTGTAATTTTCTCGCAACCAATGGTAAGGGTTACGATAATTCACGTTCGAGTGACGACATTTCTCGTGGTTCACGACAGATTCACGATAAATGGTTACGCTTTACCTGTCCCTCATGTCAATAGTCACAAAATGGACTTGTAATGAAAACCTCAGTCAAACCTGTATAAAATATTTTCACACTTGTACTATATGAAGTAGTGATCGAAATTTCCACAGCTCTGCATAGTGTCCGCATTTGCAGACACAAAAACCACATTGGGAGTCCGTGCGGCCTGGCTTTGCTTTTCAGTTCTTAGGGAAATGCAGCCAAAGAAGGTCTCAAGAGAGCGACCCATTGGGCGGCGATCTATTTTACAAATCCAAAGTCTTGGTATCCTGTGCCCGAAAGTGCCATGTTTTTGTCGGCCATTCCTGTTATACAACCCTTGCCAGCTGTACCAATGGCACCACAGTTCGTATGTATGTATGTATGTATGTATGTATGTATGTATGTATGTCTGTCTGTCTGTCTGTCTGTCTGTCTGTCTGTCTGTCTGTCTGTCTGTCTGTCCTGATTTGACAAAACATGGACTCCGGAATCCGGGCCTGAAGGTCGACGTTAGTCGACCTTCAAGCCAGTGGCGTCGAAAAAAATTGAGGGGGGGCTGCATCATGGACCATTGGGGCAGTTAGCCCAGGCCTTGGTCTAGCTACCCTAGGGAGCACAGGCTCAGGTGTTGAATTTCAGGCCCGCTAGGGGGGTGGGTTTGTTCAGTGTTTTGACTTGTTTCAACAAAGACTTTTGCTCTGCCTTAAGGGTCAGTACTGGTTCTTGACTTTGCTTATTGGCAGCTGGCCTTAGAAGCCGGCTGCCTCCTGTTAGCTTAGCTTTGACCGTCGACGGGAGGAGTACCTTGGGTTAGGTGGGGGGGCCTCCAGTCCCTACAGGGGGAGGGCAGGGTGGGGGAAAATGGCCTGGAGTGCATTTGACTTTCCCAGGCTATCTTTTGCTAAATCAGGACAGATGTATGTATGTATGTATGTATGTATGTATGTATGTATGTATGTATGTATGTAAATCTTTATATAAACACGGAAAATCATCAGTTAAGCTTAAGTTAAAAACTAAAACTAATTACAACTGCTTTACATGATTGCCGTGTGGGAATCCGATATATCAGCTACTTGATATTTCGCTTAAAATGCTCAACGGATGCAGCATTTTTTAAGTTTTTGGGCAAGTTATTCCATAGCATGGCCCCGCTGTGCAAGTTATGAGGGACCGGGCACAAACGTTTGGTGCTGCAGTGCGTAAGCGCTCTGTCAGGCAAGAGACAACAATGGCAAGAGCCGGAACCCTGCCTTCCTACCTCTATCAGAGAGAGGTGCGACCGGGTGAGTCAGTCTCCCTTGAACGCTCCGGGGAACAACGGAGAAACGAAGCCGAAGAAGCTGATGAGGAAGACGGCATGAAGGAGTGCGATTCAAGCAGTAGCGAAATTTGGATGACGAGTCATTTTCTACTAATAACGACGAGGCCGACGATGATGTTGGTGGCATTCCATTGCTGGATCGCGAGGCAACTTTTTTGCTTGGAACTGTCTCACGTTTCGGAAGAACTGTTCGCTTCAATAGCAGAATTATAGTTAAATCGCAGCGAATTGCTGAAGAAGCTCCTAGATGATAGCAATCATCAAATAAACATTTCGCATTAAAATTCAAACTACCTCTGTTTTTCCTTTGAAAGCTACAATACAGGGACACGTACTCTTTATACGCGTCAAAATCGCTCAAATAGAGGTCTTACAGAAGCGTTTCGGCGACATGAAAAGGACACCACTTAGAGAGGTTTCGAACTATATTGGAGCTTTTCAAGGGAAACAGAAATAGTTTTCGTTCGAAATTTAAACCCATACGGCTTCTTATTTCAACCTCTTATAGTACGCTTTGGTGATTACGGCATTTTGAGCCGGAACATGCAGCACTGGTTAAACTGGGGTCGAAAAGAGTATATGTTTCAGTATCTGTTAAGCACAATTGTACTCGATTTTATGGAATTTCCAGATGATCGTTGCCATGGCTGAAAATTGTGAATGAACAAACTGTCTTCTGAGTTGCGATTGAGGGTGACTTGCTATATGTGTAGTGAACCGTGAATTTGCCGTGGCACGTCGTGATATGTGCCCTTAATGCTCTCCTTTGATCGCTATCATCTCCGAGAGACACGTTTTTCAGGGATGATCCGGAAGGCAGGCGTTACCGAACAACAGAGGCAAAACGGAAAAAAGAAAATAAAAAGAAAAAGAAACGAGCTATAAAAGACCATAAAAATGACTGATTGACTGACGTAACTCGTTTAAAA
>JAHPZR010036882.1:15000-20000 GCA_019787425.1 Platygyra sinensis
CGATAGGGTTCTTCAATCCCGCCTTCCCGACCGGAATTTTCCCTCAATCCCGTAATCCCGACGGTTTCTACCGGCTAATTCCGATCCCGGTCATATTTTCTTAAGTCCTTACCTCAACAAAAACGATTGTTTAAAGTTCCGTTCCAGATTCCCTCACAGCAGACCCAGCAGACCCAAGCACTGACTGTTAGGTTCAAAACGATGATCTAGTTCACTAGTTTTAAACGAGTTACGTCAGTCAATCAGTCATTTTTATGGTCTTTTATAGCTCGTTTCTTTTTCTTTTTATTTTCTTTTTTCCGTTTTGCCTCTGTTGTTCGGTAACGCCTGCCTTCCGGATCATCCCTGAAAAACGTGTCTCTCGGAGATGATAGCGATCAAAGGAGAGCATTAAGGGCACATATCACGACGTGCCACGGCAAATTCACGGTTCACTACACATATAGCAAGTCACCCTCAATCGCAACTCAGAAGACAGTTTGTTCATTCACAATTTTCAGCCATGGCAACGATCATCTGGAAATTCCATAAAATCGAGTACAATTGTGCTTAACAGATACTGAAACATATACTCTTTTCGACCCCAGTTTAACCAGTGCTGCATGTTCCGGCTCAAAATGCCGTAATCACCAAAGCGTACTATAAGAGGTTGAAATAAGAAGCCGTATGGGTTTAAATTTCGAACGAAAACTATTTCTGTTTTCCCTTGAAAAGCTCCAATATAGTTCGAAACCTCTCTAAGTGGTGTCCTTTTCATGTCGCCGAAACGCTTCTGTAAGACCTCTATTTGAGCGATTTTGACGCGTATAAAGAGTACGTGTCCCTGTATTGTAGCTTTCAAAGGAAAAACAGAGGTAGTTTGAATTTTAATGCGAAATGTTTATTTGATGATTGCTATCATCTAGGAGCTTCTTCAGCAATTCGCTGCGATTTAACTATAATTCTGCTATTGAAGCGAACAGTTCTTCCGAAACGTGAGACAGTTCCAAGCAAAAAAGTTGCCTCGCGATCCAGCAATGGAATGCCACCAACATCATCGTCGGCCTCGTCGTTATTAGTAGAAAATGACTCGTCATCCAAATTTCGCTACTGCTTGAATCGCACTCCTTCATGCCGTCTTCCTCATCAGCTTCTTCGGCTTCGTTTCTCCGTTGTTCCCCGGAGCGTTCAAGGGAGACTGACTCACCCGGTCGCACCTCTCTCTGATAGAGGTAGGAAGGCAGGGTTCCGGCTCTTGCCATTGTTGTCTCTTGCCTGACAGAGCGCTTACGCACTGCAGCACCAAACGTTTGTGCCCGGTCCCTCATAACTTGCACAGCGGGGCCATGCTATGGAATAACTTGCCCAAAAACTTAAAAAATGCTGCATCCGTTGAGCATTTTAAGCGAAATATCAAGTAGCTGATATATCGGATTCCCACACGGCAATCATGTAAAGCAGTTGTAATTAGTTTTAGTTTTTAACTTAAGCTTAACTGATGATTTTCCGTGTTTATATAAAGATTTACATACATACATACATACATACATACATACATACATACATACATACATACATCTGTCCTGATTTAGCAAAAGATAGCCTGGGAAAGTCAAATGCACTCCAGGCCATTTTCCCCCACCCTGCCCTCCCCCTGTAGGGACTGGAGGCCCCCCCACCTAACCCAAGGTACTCCTCCCGTCGACGGTCAAAGCTAAGCTAACAGGAGGCAGCCGGCTTCTAAGGCCAGCTGCCAATAAGCAAAGTCAAGAACCAGTACTGACCCTTAAGGCAGAGCAAAAGTCTTTGTTGAAACAAGTCAAAACACTGAACAAACCCACCCCCCTAGCGGGCCTGAAATTCAACACCTGAGCCTGTGCTCCCTAGGGTAGCTAGACCAAGGCCTGGGCTAACTGCCCCAATGGTCCATGATGCAGCCCCCCCTCAATTTTTTTCGACGCCACTGGCTTGAAGGTCGACTAACGTCGACCTTCAGGCCCGGATTCCGGAGTCCATGTTTTGTCAAATCAGGACAGACAGACAGACAGACAGACAGACAGACAGACAGACAGACAGACAGACAGACATACATACATACATACATACATACATACATACATACATACGAACTGTGGTGCCATTGGTACAGCTGGCAAGGGTTGTATAACAGGAATGGCCGACAAAAACATGGCACTTTCGGGCACAGGATACCAAGACTTTGGATTTGTAAAATAGATCGCCGCCCAATGGGTCGCTCTCTTGAGACCTTCTTTGGCTGCATTTCCCTAAGAACTGAAAAGCAAAGCCAGGCCGCACGGACTCCCAATGTGGTTTTTGTGTCTGCAAATGCGGACACTATGCAGAGCTGTGGAAATTTCGATCACTACTTCATATAGTACAAGTGTGAAAATATTTTATACAGGTTTGACTGAGGTTTTCATTACAAGTCCATTTTGTGACTATTGACATGAGGGACAGGTAAAGCGTAACCATTTATCGTGAATCTGTCGTGAACCACGAGAAATGTCGTCACTCGAACGTGAATTATCGTAACCCTTACCATTGGTTGCGAGAAAATTACAAATTCAAGACAACATTCGGAACCAATAGGACTCAGGAAATGAGTCGGCAACTGCGTCAACGATCACGTGGGAAAGAAGGCAACCCACGCTTCGCGAACGAAGGACATTTTGCGTTTTATCTCCGTAGCTGTTGGGTTTCACTGTGGACGTCGGAAAGCGAGGTAAGTGAGTGAGTTTTTTTCATTTTCTAAAGTTTGTCATGAATTTCTTGAAAGGTGTTGTCTCAATATTTCACAGCTTTCGAAGTACGGGTCAACTTGGCCGAATAAATGGCTTTGACAGATGCTTTCAAGTTGTCGATCGATACACAGCTCGGCGTAGACTTTCTGAAAAGTCCTTCGTCTTGTTTATTCAGTACCTCTTGCTCGCTCGGCCGCTTCGCGGCCTAACATATTCAACCCTGAAATGCAGAAGGTCACCTTGTGGCAAGTCTAAGCTCGGCGCCATAGAGTTACTCCTGTGCTTGGGAAGACACGAATTTTAAAGTTTTATCAGCCCCATATATGGGGAAACAAACGCCGAAAACATCTATCATTGGACGAACGTCTGCGAAAGTTGTGGACAGTTTATACGCACGAATTTGTTTAAGAACTACATGTAGTAATCTTCTCGATAGCTATTAGCTACTTAAAGTTAATTTTTAGCGAACTTAGCCTTGATATCAGAACTGGTAGTTTTGTTTATAATGCACCAGTCAATGTTAAGCAACCCGGGGGGAGGGGGAGGGGTGGGCACACCCAGGGGGATTTGGCATTTTTGCCTATTTTTTATGTCAAATGCTTTACCCAGCAGGGAAACACTGATGTCAAATACACCTTCCCTGGTTCTAAATTTTGTTTGATTTAAGATGTTGAAAATTACAATGCAATTTATTTCTTTCAGCGTTACTTTAAAAAGATTAAACAAACTTTATATCACATGAGAGAGGGCACTTCCAGTCATAGTCATTAGTTGGGATCTCGAAGCCTACGCAGTACTGGTGGGAGCTAATCACGATAGAAGTTAAAAATTACCATGAAATATTAAGTAATAGTAATTGGACCGAGTGGAGTACAATTCAGGGAGTAATCGAGCGAGTAATATTGAAATCGGACGAGCGCGAAGCGCGAGGCCGATTTGAAATTACGAGCACGATTTAATACTCCCTGAATTTTACGACACGAGGTCCAATTACTAATTAATCGTATCTATAAGAAATTCCGGAAAGAAAATGTCTTCTGAGAACTTTTGAACGAAAACGTCTGTAGCGCTTTTCCTAAGTTTTGAAACTGTAGAAAACTTTGCTACGGAAGCAATTGCAGCGCGCGTAATTGGCGTGAAAATCACGTGGGTATCCAATTACAGGTGTCCGATTACAAAAGTTCAAATCGGACAGCTGTAATTGGACACCCACGTGATCGCCCGCCGATTACGTGACAAATAGGCGCGCGGAGAACCAATCACGATCGAGAATTTGTTATAGATACGATTAATATTTCAATTACCTTATTTGTGCACAGTGGATGTTGTCACGTTGCGTGATTAAATGGTGAGAGTTGCGAGATTCTCTTGCCGATTTTTCGCAGCGATGGCAGGGAATAACGCAGAGAGGAAGAACCAGGGCTCTTCTATGTACTTTTATGCTTCGAGTTAATGGAAAAGGTGTGTTTTTCAGGGTCGAGAATTTCTTTTATTTCGCGCTGTGAATGAATGATATCTGCTCGCGCTAGTTGTACGCGTAAACTTTGTTTGTTCGGTAGAGAAAAGTTATGTAAGAAAACTCTTTACTCCGGTATCGAGTTAATTTGTGAGTTTCTCAAACAATGCTTAATCATAACCAAAACCTGTTTTTGATAGTTTCTTATTGTTTCTGCTCGTTGACGAGTTTGCAAAAGTTTTTGAAAGGCAAGTCTGACGCGTATGAATGGTTCATTTGCATAGTGCAGCGCGTGCACTTTCAAGTCCGAGTCGGTTTTCAGATTGTCAACAAAATCTTGACAAAGATTTTGTTTCGTTGTATTTTGTATTGAGATGCTACAACAATTTTAACCAACGCCTAAAAGCCACTAACATCATGTGTGTTCCTTTTACATAGTCAGGCAAGGAGTTTTGATAACTCAATCAACAAAATCGAAATCTTTATTTATTTCTGCTGTATTCACATATTTTCAGCTAAGCTTTTAATATTTTCCCACTCAAACATTAATCAGCCTTAAACATATTCAAAAACTAGAGATATTGTATGAGTTCGATGTATGTTTTCACACCAAAGTGCGAAGTCCAATTTGTCATGTTTTACTGACTGTACAAAACACGCATTGGCGGGCGCTCTATTCATTTTTACACAAACAAACTAAGCAGCATCTACAGACATAAACCTATTGTCACTTATTGGGCCTAATGAAACTTCAAGCATTGCTTCTAATTTAGACGAAACTCAAAATTGCAATAAAGCTTAAT
>JAHPZR010036882.1:25000-27716 GCA_019787425.1 Platygyra sinensis
TCTCATAAGCTGGGATTTTAAAGCCCTTACCTAGTCAATCACTAAAATGAGTTTCATTTGATTAAAAATTGTAACTGAATTTTCCTAGGCTTAGTTAAAGTTCGGTCCGCTGGACTCAAGTTGCATGCTGGCCGACACTGGACAAATAGCACATATTGCCGTCGCTCTAAAAAAATTAATATTCGCTCAAAAGTCCCAATTCTTTTTTTTAACTATAGATATATCACAACAGTTTGTTTAGCCATGTTTCAATTATAATTCAATGTTGTTCCTTCAACGGCTGAAAGCAGATTTTCTACCCGTTAAATCGAGTTTTGAACCATACGCGAAAATAGCGCTACTTTGAAGGCACGTTTTAAAAATGTGGCATCTGTTTGAAACCGCTGAACTACATGAATAGAAAGTATAAATGACACTTAATTCAAAACAATAATATAATTTGTCTGCCCACTAGGTTTTCAAAACTAACGACCGCTTAAAGTTCGGGAAATTTTGAAAATACTTCAGTGAGTAACTGCATACTCGCCTTCGTGAAGTGCTCCTATAAATTCACCTAAATCTCTTACCTGGCTTTAAGATTAAAGTTTTGGTCCTTTGTAGCAATCCTTGAATCCTAGGTAGCATTAAAACTGCCAGCTTTTCCTTCCAGCAGTAGGTTTGTATACAAGGTACATTTATACGTTCCTGATCTGTGTCGAGCGTGACAGTCACATAGAACCGTGTTCTCTGTATTGCTGACCATTGTTTTCCTCGATGTCGGTTTAATCATGTAGAGTCCTCTTAAAAGGTTTGTAGAAGCACTCTTTTGGACAACTCTCGGCACACATACAAGTATGAAAACTCAACGGTGATCAGGGGATCCACAGAAGGATTCATAAATGTCACGGCCATTTTGTGTTTAAAACGAGTGTTTTCGTTCCCAATCTTCGCGTGAGCATCACATCCTGATTCCCGTGATACAGATTGGGAACTTATTTAGGGTGCCTTTCTTTAATAGAATCTGGGTCAGAACTTCATGGTCAATAAAAATCGGGAATCCGAAAGAATCCGAAAATGAATTTTGCGTTTCTTTACCAAACAGATCAATCGTATATTTCTCGGATCATGGTGCGTCAAAAGAACCGAGGAATCCACTCCCGGAGTGAGGGTCGCACGGGGGTATTCTCGTGATGAGTGGTTAGCTGATTTAATTTTCTTTGAAACGTGAATTTAGGAAATTATTCTTCGTGATTTGTGACTTGAAGGTTTTGCGTGACTCGTGAGGACCTTGGAGTACAAACCGATACTCCTGATTTTACCACTCTATTTGAGT
Organism: Platygyra sinensis; assembly: GCA_019787425.1. Classification (NCBI taxonomy): domain Eukaryota; kingdom Metazoa; phylum Cnidaria; class Anthozoa; order Scleractinia; family Merulinidae; genus Platygyra; species Platygyra sinensis. The sequence continues at coordinate 26,313 of JAHPZR010036882.1, forward strand.
CGAATGGTTAGAGTCGTCTGTCGAGGGTGACTTAGGTATGCGATTTGCAATATGGAGCCTTGATTAAGCCTTTCAGTAATTTGCTTTCTTCAAACACTCTTCTAGATGGGTTATTATCAAGAGTATCTTACGTGCTTATTTCCGTGATTCGAAAAAACGACATATTTATATTAGTGATCCGTGATCCTCTATTTTTTCCGTTCGTTAACCGTGACAGAGACCCCGCTGTACTACCCTCCAGAGTGGATACTTCAGTGCCTTTGACACACCGATCCGAGGTATATATATAGGACTGATCTGTTTAGTAAAGAAACGCAAATGCATTTTCGGATTCTTTCGGATCTTGGATTTTCTTAAAGAAAGGCACCCTAAATTAGTTCCCAATCTGTATCACGGGAATCAGGTTGTGATACTCACGCGAAGATTGAGAACGAAAACACCCGTTGTAAACACAAAATGGCCGTGACATTTATGAATCCTTCTGTGGATCCCCTGATCACCGTTTACTGTTCACACTTGTATGTGTGCCGAAAGTTGTTCAAAAGAGTGCTTCTACAAACCTTTTAAGAGGACTCTACATGATTAAACCGACATCGAGGAAAACAATGGTCAGCAATACAAAGAACACGGAAGTATGTGACTGTCACGCTCGACACAGATCAGGAACGTATAAATGTACCTTGTATACAAACCTACTGCTGGAAGGAAAAGCTGGCAGTTTTAATGCTACCTAGGATTCAAGGATTGCTACAAAGGACCAAAACTTTAATCTTAAAGCCAGGTAAGAGATTTAGGTGAATTTATAGGAGCACTTCACGAAGGCGAGTATGCAGTTACTCACTGAAGTATTTTCAAAATTTCCCGAACTTTAAGCGGTCGTTAGTTTTGAAAACCTAGTGGGCAGACAAATTATATTATTGTTTTGAATTAAGTGTCATTTATACTTTCTATTCATGTAGTTCAGCGGTTTCAAACAGGTGCCACATTTTTAAAACGCGCCTTCAAAGTAGCGCTATTTTCGTGTTTGGTTCAAAACTCGATTTAACGGGTGGAAAATCTGCTTTCAGCCGTTGAAGGAACAACATTGAATTATAATTGAAACATGGCTAAACAAACTGCTGTGATATGTCTATAGTTTAAAAAAAGAATTGGGACTTTTGAGCGAATATTAATTTTTTTAGAGCGACGGCAATATGTGCTATTGTTCCAGTTTCGGCAGGCATGAAACTTGAGTCCAGCGGACCGAACTTTAACTAAGCCTAGGAAAATTCAATTACAATTTTTAATCAAATGAAACTCATTTTAGTGATTAACTAGGTAAGGGCTTTAAAATCCCAGCTTATGAGAAAAATCGAATTTTCGAAGTAAAATCAGTGGTCGGTTTTTAGAGAGACAGCCTCTTAA
>JAHPZR010036885.1:0-11124 GCA_019787425.1 Platygyra sinensis
TACATAGGACTTCAATTCATACTCACCAAAAGTTTGTTTGCAATCTGACACAAAACTGTCGCCAAAAATATCAAAATAAATAACAGGATATACATTTGCAAACATAGTAAAAACATTATATTTATCCGAATTCATTCCCAAAATGTTTAATTTCACTTTCCCTATCTTTTCTTTAAATTACCAACAGCATCTCAGGCGTTAGCTTACCCCCACCCCCCACCCACTCACCCACCCTAAAGCAATCCGTTAGCTTTTTCATTCCCAGTCCATGCGCATGTAATGCTTCGTAATGTGAACCATTCCAAAGTTTCGTAGGTCTCTGTAAAATGTGCAACTCATGATAAGTTCCATGGATATTCTCCAGTGAATTAACCAGCTTCAAGGTGAAGAGAATTTGGAGAAACGTCCGAGCATCTCACTAACATTCGCATTCTATTTCGAACATCATTACGTTGCTTGCAACATTGTCTGATGGATTCGGGACTTGAATGTCTGAAAGTCTTTAATGAATCAGGATCACATAGTCAAGGAAGACAAAATAACTAGGTGTGATGTCTGTGAAGGTACTTGCACACTCATGTCTTGCTGAGATGGCAAAACAAAAATTGACCGAAAGCTGAATCGTGTTAAACGGTGAACCAGAGCTTTCACACAATACTAACAACACCTTCGACTCTGGTTATACATCAAAATCATAAATAATATGACAAGAAACTGTCGCTATTGGCTGTTTACACCTGTTGTTGGTTGTTAAAACGGCGAAAAGCGGAAATTAAGATCGACAGCAGAACAGAAGTAGCAGCTGTATCGAACTTGACTGGGAAAATGACAATGGACGAAGCAGTGAAACAGTGAACCGTTAAAAAAGTTTAATTCACTGGACCAATTTTATCACTGGCTTAAAACATTAACCTATGTATGGTGAGTAACTAGCAATTAGTAGAATATTTGTATCTTCCCAGACCCTTGAGAAAAAAGAATCTGAAAATGCCCAATTTTGCTAGTTTCGAAAATGACATGAAAGTATGCCTTTCATGTTTGCATGTAGAACTTAAGCGATGCATAGCAAACATTTGTTCTTGTATGCGTTTGAACTATCAAAGGACAATGTTGATGTAAAATTAAGTCTGTTACTTGAATAACCTCAGAGATACACACTGCTAAAGTTGATCTAAAATCGCAACTTTTGTCACGCCACTGGGCGTATTTTTGGGGGGTTGTCTGTTCTCGGAAACAAAGGCAATGGACAAAAAAATATTACCATGCTTACTAGTTGGCTAAGACCTTTATGCAACATAAATATGGTGGAGATCGGCGGACCCCCTTCTTCCAGCCCTTGCCTGTTCCACTTAGATGATATCACACACCTGAAAAATCTGCACTTTGTTTTGTGAGCACTGATTTCATGGCATTGCATATCACAAACGCTGTGGCCAACAAAAAGGCTGTCTTATTCTTCCCAAAATTGGTGGGCATTTCCAAGTACCTTTAATTAAAACAAACAAAAAAGGGAGACTGCTTTCATTGCTTCAAATCAAGTGCTGCACAATCCAACTAAAACTAAACCAGTATTGACACGAACAAACAATGCTTGAATTGTTAACAAAACTAAAAAGGGAATAACATGCATGTTCAATGGGAGGCGAGGCAGACTCGTGGTTAGTGTGCTCAACTCCTGAGCAAGCGGTACTAGCTCAAACTATGGTGCTGGACATTTTGTTGTGTTCTTGCGCAAGACACCTTTCTCTCACAATACCTCTCACCACCCAGGTGTAAAAATGGGAACTGGTTAATTGAATTCCCTTCCAGAGGTGAGTACAAATACTCCAAGTTGCTTCATGTTACTGAAACTGGGATAAGCTCAAGCCAGCTGGATCAAAAGGCTTGTATGCAGACTTCACTTTGTCCTTAGTGCCCGTGATTATCATCAACTGTATCACTTGTTATTTGTCAATTGGCATATACTTTATACATTTGATATGAGTATTACTGGTAATCAATTCCAAGAGTTATAAAATTGCTAGAACTAAATAGAAAGGTTGAACAGATATTAAAGTACAAATAAGAAAATTATTTGAATGTATCAGCTACAGTGTGACTGTCATAGAGATATATGATAAATTTCTGTACTTTTTTGTAACTGCACTTTAAATATCACGTTCCAGTAAGTGGCTACCAAGAGCATTGCTATAGCTTCCAGGAGTTGAATCCGATATGAAATGCTGGTGGTGCGAATTAGGTAGAATCTTTTCATTGAGTACATGAAGCTGTGCAAAGTTAGGAAACCAAATAAGATTAACTTAATAATTAGCTAATAAAAATGTTAATGCTTATTATGCTAACAAGATGTATGCATTACATCATTAAAACATACATGAGTGTTCAAGTTTTAAAGTCTCGATCCAACAACTTGGTCTAAGAAAACACAGAAAAGACACCTAAATCAAAGCGAATTGCATTGGAGTAAACTTGAAAAATGTTTGTCAAACATTTTTTATGAACCTTTAATGTCAGTTTTAAAACAAGCTCCTTTTAGAAGTACTCAGAAAAAAAAAATCACATCTACCCTTGTTTGCAATCTACCAATTTCAAATCTGGAACTTATAATGCATAAAGATGAACTGAATTACCTATAGTAAATACCATAACATAACACCTTGAGTACAGCTGTAGCTAGGCAGTCAATCACCATAAAAAATAAATAAACTTACATCAGGTGAAAGTATCCAATAGCGAAGATATCTGTTTACAAACATTGACGTCACTTTTGGGCATGCGCGTTTGAATGGTTGGCAAAAAAGTGCTTTGGTAACATGGCGGATGGGTGTAATTTTCAGACATCCTGCTCACCATATGTAAAGAATTTAGATTTAAAAGCGTTCGATCGCTACAAAAGCAAGTTACAATATTGTCATGGTGTTGAGCAAATTCCAGACCCATACTCGATTAGCGAAGGCTGGAAAAAGGAAGTTGAATCATGGCTTGATCTGACGTATGGCGATATTTATGCGTACTTGATTGAAAGCCCTGGTCAATACACAAAGGAATCGTTGAACGCGTGTAAATCTCTTGAGGCTTACTCTACTTTCACTTGTGGACATGTTAAGGAAGTTTCTTACCATCCGGTAGCAGATAGCTCTCCCTTTTGTCTTTTAAAAGCGCATGTAATTCCTTCTCAACGTTTGCGGGACAAGCCACATGAGGCCTGGGTTTGTTTAAAAAAGCAAGATGGCTCAGTGTATTGTGCCCACTGTACCTGCATGGCTGGGTGAGTGAAGTGAACAGTTAGAGCTGCATGATGATCTTATCATCAAAATGACCGCTAAAAGTATACTTAAGATTAATTTTTACTTGGTTTTATATTTTAAAGCACCTTTTTTTAAATTATAATTATTCTGTGTGAGTTGAAATAAAAATTGCTTTGACTTTGACTATTTATATATATCTACCTTTCTTGCTAATAGCCTTGGAGAGGTATGCAGCCATGTAGTCGCAATCCTTTTTAAAATGCAAATGGCTGTGATGCTTGGCTTAACCAAACGTTCATCAACCAGTGAGGCATGTCGATGGAATAAAACTTTTCGCGAAAATGTAGGTCAATTTCGATCTTTGTTACACTTTTAGAAATAAGTGATGATTGATTTTAAAGTTTCGCACTCTTGTGATTTATAACAATGTATACATAAAAATCTCAGTTCAACATGTACTCTGATAATTGGCTTAACCTTCTTGGCTGCAGATCAACCCAAAGTCTGTTGAAGAATTTTCTCACCTTTTACAACGAAGAAAGCAGCCAGTCCAAACTGTGGGATTTGATCCAAACTCACTACTTCCCAGCCAAGAAACATTAGAAAAACTAAAGTTGGTCTGCCCCAAAAGTGTATTTTTTGATCTCATACCAAAACTTGATCCAGAGGAGACAGATTCTGCCTCTGAAGGAGAAGATGAATTGCATGTCATGGAGCCACTGACATTGTTACAAATTGAAAACAGCAATCTGTCTGGCCATCAACTTGAGCAAAAATGCAAGGAGGTATTTGATTCGATTCATGTTGCATCTGATCAAGTCAAAGAACTTGAATTTAGAACACGTGAACAGTCTGTAAGCAAACTCTGGTTTGAACACAGACGTGGCCAAATAACTGGTAGCAAATTTCATGATGTAATAGTGAGAAGGGATTCAACACTCCCTGACAGTCTTGTTTCTGCCATCATGGGATACAATAGGTATGATCTCTCCAGTAAGAAGGAGGTTAAATGGGGAGTAGATCACGAGGATGTAGCAAGGAAAGCTTACATTCAGAAAATGGCAGCCAGTCATAAAAATTTCACTTGTAGGCTATCAGGATTTGTTGTCAATGATAAAAAAACCCTTTCTTGGTGCTTCAGCTGATGGCATTGCAGTATGTGACTGTCATGGTCAAAGGACTGTTGAAATAAAGTGCCCCTATAAACACAAGGACAGGTCCCCGCTTAGGGCTGCACAAATAGATTCTTCATTTTGCTTGGACCAGGCTGGTAATCTGAAGACCAGCCACAAATACTACTCACAAATGCAGCTTCAAATGCATGTCAACAGAGTCTTGTGTGGAGATTTTGTCGTTTACACCTTAAAGGAACTTAAAGTGAATGAGATGATACCATATGATAAACATTTCACTCAGGCTGGAATCAAGCAAAGTGAGAATTTCTTTCTGTCTCACGTCTTACCTGAAATTCTTACAGACAAGCTGGAGTTAAGTTTAACTGATACATTGGGAAATCAAAATGCAGCAAAATTAGCCTGAGTACGGAAAAATGATTGCATGTGACAATGAAGACTGTGACATTGTTTGGTTTCATTATCCATGTGTTAATGTGAAGCGGAAACCAAGAGGCAAATGGTTTTGTCCTGACTGCAAGAGAGACAGTTCAATAGAACAGTAGTTGTACAACAATAATGCACTGTTGACACTATTCCCTGATACTGTTTCTTAGTCAGTAAAACAAAATTATGATACCAGTCTACCTTGAAGGTTGGAAAGTGCAGCACATATAAGCAAGATGTTATCAGCTTGTGGAACAAGTTTTAAGGGAAGTATTCCAGAAATAATTTTAAAATTCTTAATTCTCTCCATTGCTCTCCCAACATGTATACGTACCCTAGATAGTGGACGACAAAACTCAACCTCCATCATACTCAACTGTTTTTTACCCTTTGTAAAGCTTGGTACAGTATTGTGCAAAAGTAATGAGAGCGTAATTCGACGAAATTCGCGAATTTCTGGGCTTTTCGACGAAAAATGGCGAAGTCTTGTTCGCCGCGAAAGTTCGAAGAAAATTCGACGCATTTTCCCATTGCCCATTGTTGTAGTCAACGCGAATTTTCGGGCGGTAGTTCGTGTCTACCGATAATTTGACCCGCTTTTTCGAGCGCAAATTTGTTCTACTCGAATTTTCCTTCGAAATTTCTCGCGAAAATTCTCTCTGTCCGTTAAGTTTGCCGTCGATTTCCAGTTGAAAGATGAATTATAAAGCCAGAGCAAAACAAGAATGTGAGCGATGGAAACCTTAATACCGTCGTGAGTGATAATAATATTTCAAAAACTTACCTTGCTTATGTCCATAGAAAGCTGTTATCACTTTGTTTGTTAGTCTTAAAGCTTGCAAGCTCAAATGGTTTGTTTGCCAACCTGTTTTCTTTGAACAAGAAATGCAACTCGCGGTAAAACTTGCGGTGCGGCCATAATGAACCCAGGCCCTGCGCATTTGACTGTGAAGAGACTAAATTCACAACTGCCGAGGATTACTGTTGATGTTCGAGCGCTTGTTTTATCAGGCAAAAACGTAGCAAGACGCAATTCTACTAGATAAATAAACTCGATATTACCGTCGAAGGTTTGACGCTATTACCGAACTATCCAGGCCAGTCTCTTACAATGGGAGTACGGTATAAGCTCGAATAAGAGCATCTCATTTCTGCTCAGTTTGCGAAAGAATCCTTTGGCTCGTGGCAGCCGCGTCCCTCCCTTTTGCACTTGCCATCCGAAGGTCTCTGCACTTTTTCTTCCCTAATCCCATGTTTTTGCACTTCCAACATGCTCAGCCGCAGTCGTATGTTCCCATTTATTATTTAACGAGCGTGAAATGAAGAGGGATTGTCACAAATAATATACTATCCATCATGGCGGTCGGAGAAGAATGTGGCGAACGTGACAACAGTAAGGGGACTGGTCACAGGCACGTGGTGGAGCTGTATGGAGATCTGGCACTAGATAAACCACATTTGATGTCGCTTTAAGTGAAGTAGCCCTTCAAAATGACCTAAAGAGAGTTCTACTTTCGTCTGGGCTTACCCGACAAGCGGTCCGACTGTTGTACCTGCCTTGCCGGCACGTTGACGTGACAAAGCTTAAGTTTGTGAGTTCGTGTCACTGAAAACGATCAAAGGATTGAAATTCTTCGCCATGAAAGAGGAATTAACACATAAACAACAGCGAGGAGTAAAGCGTCGACGTGACCGCGATTGTTCACAAGAGAACGGAACGTTGTTGGTTCGATATTGGTCAGCTCACTGCACTGCGATATTTCGCATTCCACAAGCGCAATTATTCCTCTGGTAAGGAATTTTCGTTCTAGTCTCGAAAATGCGGCGAATTTTCGACCTTTGTTTTAAAGAAACAATGTTCAAGACATTGCGAAAAGACGCTCGAATTTTCGGGCGAATTTTCTTTGAAAAGACGCGAAGACAAAGAATGAAATTCGCACATTTCGCTCTCATTACTTTTGCACAGTACTGTATTGCAAGAGAAGCACCTCTTGTTGCTAAATCCTCAGAAATCAAAAAACCCCTATCTGCTAATACTAAGTCTCCATGCTCTAAAAGATCTAGAAAGCCAGATTTCTGTGTGATTACTTTGTCTGAAACTCTCCCACCAAAAGCTTTTGATAGAAATGAGATGGCTCCTGTAGGTACAATACCCACTAATATCTTAATGGTATTGTGGTGTTTATTGGACCATGTCAGGGCCCAAACAGTTAGATTTCTTGCTCTTTCAATAAAGATTTCTGTGCAGTCTATTATAACTCTACACTTAGAAAATCTGGGACGAAATACCCATGGAAGTGTTCAAAGAACACAATCTTTGGAAGGCCAACGTACTAGGAACTGCAGAGAAGCAGCTAGAGTTTGAAACCCCTTATTTAGCAATGTAAAAATGTGAAATACAGAGACATTAAATCTATATGCAAGGTCTTGATTAGTAAGATTAAACCTATTTTTCATCAAGATCAACAACAATACATCCTTTGCAATTAAACTGTTTGAGTTGGGTAAGTCACTTTGGCATAAGGAATAAGGCCATTGAAATGCTTCATAATTAGGTAGTCCTGTGTAAAATTTGGTCCTAAAATCAGACTTCCCCTTATTTAGAAACAAAAAGCCAAATTTTTTTCTTGTACATCATTTTCAAGACAGCTATTTTCTTCTTGTAGCCTGGCTATTTCTTTCAACATCTGTTTCTTTTCTTGCTTTAGCATTGCCACTGTAGCTAACATCTCTGAGAAAACTGGAGACTCTGGTGAATAAATTAGAAAGAATTTCTGTCAGAAAAACTGTAGATAGGACAATTTTTGCAGCCAATTGCCCTGCAAATCTCATGTTCATCATATACTTGATGTAACAGAAATACAGTTTAGTAAAATTTATCCCCTGTTTTGATTAACACTGCAGCAGCAATTATTAACAGTAATAACTAAGACATGTTACCTGTTACATCACACTGACAGGCAGCATCCACCAGATAATTTTTCAGTATCTCATCATCTTGGCTACATGTACTTTCTAATGCAGGGGACGTCAAGGACGTTTCCCTCTCTTGTGTTCTTCTTGAGGCTCTTTCTGCCCGAGCAAGGTTCCTCAGTGCTGCTGCTTCAGTACATGTTGGATATCCCATGTTCAGTGAAGGTTTTAATCTGGATGACAAGGATCATCACTGGGCCTACCTCCATTTCCTCAAAAAACATTTGTCAAGTCCTGCACATGTATTATGCTGTAGTTTAAAATTTAAATTTGATTTAAATTTCTCAAACCAGTTTGATTTTTATCTTACATTGTCTCATATTAATGATATCAATCTGAAAGAGAAAACAATCAAAATGGTTGAAAATATTTTAAACCAAAGTTAAATTTGAACCACAACATAATTGCTACATGTATTTTGCTTTCAAAAAAGACTGCTGTGCCTTTATTTATCAACAAGACAAAGATTGTAAACAACGGCTAGATACAAAGCAAAATCCTCCGAACTAGTTAAAACTAAACAGCGGAAAGAACCGGCTAGAAGACATTAACATGAGACTGAATTTAAAATTGCAAAGTGGATCAATGGAAAGATTTCTTAATATATTAACAGGACATCTTACAACTAAATTTAAAAACATCGTGTATTTTGAAAACTAGGCACCTGTTTCGAATCTGCTTTGTACCACTGTAAGTATAAATTCAGCGTTAAAAAGGACAATGTTACAATTTCCACATCAAGACACCAAAAATTTTGGTACTACTATAACTAACATTAAAACAAGCTTACCGGTGACAAAATGACGATAGCAAACACGATCGTTTGTTGTTGGATACCACGATTTTCGTGAAATTGCACTGACCCACTGACGGTGCCTTTCCTCGCAGTTTGGGAAGCAAAACATTCCGACACCAGCTTCAAATCTCGTGGTACAGTCAATAACACAACAGCTGACCACCATTCTAAAATTTCAGTGCGATCGGAATAAAAGAACTGAAGAAAGAAACTTTTAAAATCTCCCCAATTTTAAAGGGCTTGACCCACGCACATGCGTTTTTGCCAACCACGACCAAAACAAACCACATGTCACATGACCTATGACGTAGACGATATCTTCGCTATAGGTTCCTTTCTGGTAGCCTAAATGGTTTGCATGGAAAAAGACTTTCCCTGTGCAATCTGGATTTGAGTGCACATCCTCTTTTAAGGTGGAATAATAGTGAGCTAATGCATTCGCCACCTTAGTATTTCCAGACATATTAAAGGTTCCGCTACCAAACCCGTTTCCTCAATTGCTCCAAAAAATGTTGCCATGAGTCGAATGCACTGGCTGACAAGACCACAGTCCTATAAATAAGGCATGGGCATTACACCACTTTTTTGAAGCAATTTATGGTTGGCCACAACATAGTAGCACAACTATCCCAACTCTGCCATACTTTATATGCCAAGGTATACAAGGGTATACAAGAGTGTACCGGTGTATACAAGGGTATAGGAGGGGTACACATGTGAAGTTTACAGGGATATACAGGGGCATACAATATGCGCAGTATTATAAAGGTAGAAAACCTTTAGCTCTCGAATCTCAAATCTCTCAAATTCATACGAAAGCGCATCCTCTGGGAAAGAGACTGGTTGCATCTCAACGTTTTTGTAAGCTTCTGGAGTCTGAAATCAAAACAATTCAACTCCCGAGAGTGCGCAGTACAGAGTGGTAACCACGTTCCACTGGACGAGGGTAACGAGGGCTCTGGGAACGAGATTTCCCTCTATAAAAGATGTCACCCAATTTTTTATTCCCAGATTGACATGATTCCGACTTGCATGAAAAATGTATTTCAATCAACACTACTGTAGCTCGTTTATCATAGATTAGTTTCAACCAACAAGTGGACTTATGCAAATCCTGAATTTTCATTGGCTACTCTACTAGAAGACTATTAGGAATAGTCCTGGAGTAGCGAAATTTGCCAATTTTTCTTTCGTTTTCTTCCCAAATAAAGACATTATTTCTTCAACTGTCCGACTAGTTGGATTATACTAAGACAATTAAACCCTGCAGCAGAAGACATTCTTTGGGTGCATCACGCAATCTTGCTCCTGAGGAAGATTGTGTGATGAGGGCAAAATATGTCTGCATAGAAGGCTCCTTTGCCCCCAAGGGCTACAGGACAATAGGCCATTCGGTGTCGCCTCATGGAACTGTTAAATAGACATCAATATTGCAACTATAGATTTTTGGAATTCGGATAAACATTCTTATCGATTGTTCGCTCGTTCGAGCCCAGATAGTGATAAGGGCCAAGGAAATAGCAAGACTACATATCTGTTCAGCTTATACAACAACAAACAGCAAATGAGACCAAGAAAAAACCAAGCTACCGTGAATATTTTATACTTGTTGTCCCTAACCTGGTTTCCAACACTCCTCTCACATATGCAGAGCACGATGCCACCCAGTGGCCTTCTCGATCCCCGGGTGTTGCCTTTGAAAATCAATTCCCTAAGAAGTTTCAGGCAGAAGTCGCCAAACTCTTGACAGTCATTCTCGTCCACAATGTAGGTCTTGCCATTTGCGATGATAGACATTGGTCTTCCTGGCTATAAATTAAACAGAGAGGGAAATGTGCCATGCTAAATCCCACTTATGGGAACAATTTACTTGCAAATTGAAGTAAACCTCGCAATAATAATCATGTAAAGTAGATATACATAATAGAAGCACTAATAAAGCAAAGTTCAACGATGATGGATACTATTGTGGAAGATTAAGGCGGATTACAAACGACAAAGGTTAGTAAGGTCAGCGCCAATTTTAGCTCGATGACACCAGTTAACGTAAAATGAAGATTGGTCAAGCTCACCTTAACACCTTTTCGTGACTGATCTGTTGCTGTACTTCTACTTTTCGCCATCGGGAAGCCGTTCGATTAAAATAAAACAAATTCAAGGACCAATGCGAGCAAAAGAAATGTACAACTGGAAAAATTGATGGATCGGATAGTATAGCACTTGCAAGGCACCAGCAGACTGAGTGGCGCAATGGAGAATTTCCTGCAGTGTGATTAATATATGTGAGAGCTTTATCAATAGAGCTCTGTATAGAATACAAAAGAAACATTTGTTAACTACACAATCATTCATTTAATAGAGACCAGACTGTGTAGAACTCAGGAAAATTGAATGGGATCAAATTTATCTTCGTAAGGTTACTTCTTACCTTCAAGGGTGCAAAATTACTTTTAGTTAACTAAATATTAATACAGTCTTCTTATTCAGAAAGCAAAAAATTAAAAATCTCAAAAAAGTGGCCTAGTCAGAAAACATATTTTCAAAGTTA
>JAHPZR010036887.1:5000-10529 GCA_019787425.1 Platygyra sinensis
GGAACTTCCCTTCCAGAGGGTCATTTGTGGACCTCCCCACCCCCCAGGAATTTCCATTTTTTTGGGAGGGGGTTCTTTTTTAAATTAACAGCATTTCTAAGTTTAAATAAATCAGAAAATAGTTCTTTTATTTTCACACAACCTTTACTAACAATTTGTTGCACGCACTACAATATTTCGTAAGATTATGCAGTGTTCACTCGAGATAAAATAACAACAACGTTCTAACGAGTGAGCTAAGAAATAGTTAAAAATTAGGCTGATCATTTTTGTACCATTGTAAAACGAAACGAAAGACTTCAAAAATTGTCGCTATTTTAAAAAAATGACACGCACAAATCGTAAAATAACAAATTAACTAACAGCGGAACATCGACCTTTGAATCTGTACGCTTTATAAGTACTCACCAACGATTAGATAGCATACTTTTGATTACAACTGCTTAAAAATAACTATGTGTTCCAAAAAAACGTTGAACACTAGTAAATTAATAGTGTTATAAAGTTTTCTGACTCAGTTTGTCGTCAAACAAAACGAAATTTGACGAGACGAGAACACAGTTTCAAATCGCCCTAGAATCCCTTGCGAACTCATTGTTACTTCATGTATGGAATACACGAGGTGTACCACTCTGGGTACTAATTTGCTACGGTCAGCCATCTTGATTTATCTCGCGTGCGGGGAGCGCGGAAATGAAGCGATTATCCATCATCCAAAGGATGAAAGTGAATTCTTAGCAAAAAAAAAAGCCATTTGAAGCAAACATCTTCAAGTTCTTTTTAAAAGGGGAACCTATTTCAAAGTTTTGGGGCGCTGCAAATCAAAATACTTACCGTAAGTTTGTGTAGTACGATTTGCGATGTTTATGCCTCCTGGAAATTTTCCACGTGCACAATCCCCCATACGCCTTGGAAATTTCTACCTTTTAACTCCTCTGCCCCCTAGGAATTTCCATTGAACATCTGTGGGTTTGGGGTATGGATATTTTCTGGAACCACACAATGAAAAACTTGGAGACTCCCGGGAAAACTGGGAGAGTTGGCCGGTATGCTACTGGTGACATCACTTTGGGAACCGGGTTAAAACACTCGAGAGACTTTTGACTGAGATTTGAGGGCTGTCAAAGCATTTTCGGGTTATTTTTATTGATATTTCATCAAAACTGGACAAGATTTTGTAGCAAAAGAACTGTATCATCTAGCATTACAACTGAGAGTCTAGCTACCCTTTGGAGTGCTGATATGTATATATTTTTTCCATTTGGAAGTGCAGGTCACCAGTAGAGATTGCCGCGTTGTAATTTAGGCCAGCTAGACAATTTGCCGGTCCATTTGGGCGATAAAGGTACAAATGATGACTGAAAACGGCTAACTTAAAGCTCTTAAAGAGTTACATGTACAAAGATGTCAGTGAACATGAAGAGTGGGTAATTTGACTTTATGGAATGTTTAGATTTTGGAGTGTCAAAACATGAATTTTCCCTAAAATACAAGTTAAGATGCGGTCATAATCCACCCCTGCCTACTCTTCCAGATCAATGATTAAAAAATAGTTTCAACATAAGAGATAAGCTGAGATGTCAGCCAATAATATCCAAAGGTGAGGCAACTTTTCACTTTGTTATTGTCGACCAACCTTGGCATATGCATTTACTGTGCACAAACACAAGCTACACAAATTTGCATATTTCATACTAGCTAGTATTCCATGAAAAATCCTTTGACAGATCTTGAAAATAGGTTCAGTATAGTATTAGTCACATGAATAAATTTGTACTGTTGTTTTGAATGAAATGTCCATTTTACGTCTGCTAATGACCTGTGAGTTCTCGACTTTACCTATAGTTTCATCTCGGGCTTGGAGGATTGTTTGCGCTAGGAATGGTCAGAATAGTCACTAGTCTGATGGCTTCTAGCTCATTCAAACTTGTGTTTTATGCAGTACTTTGATGGCTCTCTGGCTTTAGCTTCACACTGATCAGCTCACTTCTCACTTTTCTCGTTTCTGTTCAAGTTTCATTGAGATAGAGATATTCGGTAAAGAAGAATATTCTATTCTATGCACCTGTGTTGTTACAGCCTCCAACAACACATCTTCCTTGTATTCTGCAATGATTTTGACACACAGTCTCACATGTTTCCATTTATTTTCAGAAACAAAATATTGTTATTCCCGAAGTGATGTCAGAAGCCAACTTATCCCATTCTCGGCTATTCCTCAGTTGTGAACATAGAAAAGGGCAACTTTACAAACATTGGAAATTCATACAAAACTCAAAAAATAGCCACAATAATAATTTTTTTTGTAGTGGTGATCAGGAGAAAAAGGAAATTTATGTTAGTGAAAAATTTTTGGGCTTAGAGGCACTTAAATATTGCCTCTGGCCCAAACTTTATAAGACTTGAAAACGAGACACCAAATATTGAGAGCACATTAGGTTCACAGCTGGTAAGAATAATTATAGACAGATGCAGTGTTCTCCCTTGTTTTCAGCACAACAGGTAAAAGAGCATTTTAAACCGGTAAAGCAATGAAGTGAATAGCAGGCTTGTTTGTTAAGGATTGAAATATGCCCCATTCTGGTCAACTTCAACGCCGACCTTAAATTAAATCTTAACAAATGCAAGTTTTGCCCTCATTTGCTAGGTAGTTTGTGTAAATATTAAATACAAGACAAAAGAGTGGTTGTCGGAACGTTCCTTGTAATTTTCTCTTTGTTCCTGTCAGCTTGTTTTATTAGTAGCACTTAAAAGCTAACATAGAAAGCAATCCGGTTTTTGCTTAGCCTTTTTTCACTCTCTGTTCAACCTCTCAATACATGAATCATCAATAATTTGCTCTGCTTTCTATCCTGTCCCCTTATTCAGGCCATCTGATAGGGTGCGGAAAAAAACTGAAAATTATGCGGAAATTTTCGGCAATGTTATACGGAAGAAAGTGACGATTATGCGGAAAAGACGCCAGATTATACGGAAATTTCTAAAATTCAATAAAGATGCTCCCTTGGCTTTTTCCAACGTATAAAATACATGTTAACATCTTGCCGAGAATTTTAGTCAGGACTTTATGACGTGTTTGACCTTTTGCTGCCATTCGTGGACACGTATTTCTCCTCATGGCGAAAAGAAAAAGACTAGTGGCAAAAAGAATAACCTCGTGGCAAAAGGAAAAGACTCGCGGCAAAAAGAATAACCTCCCGGCAAAATGAAAAAGACTCTCGGCAAAATTTCTTCGATGCAGAGAGGACATCTTGATTCTTATTTCTTTTATCGTGAGGTCGAGGTTTTTCTTTTTGCCTTGAGGTTATTCTTTTTTGCCACGAGTCTTTTTCTTTTTGCAGTGAGGTTTTTCTTTTTTCCATGAGGCTTTTCTTTTTGCCGCAAGTCGTTTTCTTTTTGCAGAGAGATTTTTCTTTTCGCCATGAGGTTTTCCTTTTTGCTATGAGTCCTTTTCTTTTTGCCGTGAGGTTTTTTGTTTTGCCGCGAGTCCTTTTCTTTTTGCTGTGAGGTTCTTATTTTTGTTGTGAGTCTTTTTCTTTTTGCTGTGAGTCCTTTTCTTTTTGCCGTGAGTCCTTTTCTTTTTGCTGTGAGGTTTTTCTTTTTGCCGTGAGTCTTTTTGTTTTTGCATGAGTCCTTTTCTTTTTGCCGTGAGTCCTTTTCTTTTTGCCGTGAGTCTTTCTCATTTTGCCGTGAGGTTTTTCTTTTTGCCCTGAGGAGTTTTTTTTTCGCCGTGAGTCTTTTTCTTTTTGCTGTAAGGTTGTTCTTTTTGCTGTGAGTCTCTTTCTTTTTGTTGTGAGGTTTTTCTTTTTGCCGTGAGTCCTTTTCTTTTTGTTGTGAGGTTTTTCTTTTTGCCGTGAGTCTTTTCTATGTGAGTGTTTTATTTTTGTCATGAGGTTTTTCTTTTTGCCCTGAGTTTTTTTCTTTTTGCCGTGAGGTTTTTCTTTTTGCCGTGAGTCCTTTTCTTTTTGCTGTGAGGTTTTTCTTTCGCCGTGAGGTTTTTCTTTTTGTCGTTAGTCGTTTTCTTTTTGCCATGAGGTTAATTCTTTTGCTGTAACAGTTGTGGGCCACTGTAAATTGCTCACCAAAAGAACATTTCAAAAAAGAAAAGGAATTATGAAATTGATATCAGAATGTAAAACTTAAGTTTCAGTTTCTTTGAAAATGCAGGTAAAATTTAAAAAGTCATCTTTATCAAAGTCTGACTGATAAGCATCATTTTTCTCGAGTTCCAAAGCCACTTCATCGCCGATGTTGCTGTTTCGTAATAAAAACATTTTCTTTGAAAAGACCTCATCTAATATGCATTACAGTTTTCTAATTTTCCACCTTTGGCATTTGATGTCAAATGAAATCGAATGGCATTTTCATTTCATTAGGCTGTTGCCTAACAAATATTCAAGGAGCCCAGAAGGGCAAAAGCGAAAAAGTTAGGCGCCCAACAGGTAATGTTTTGGGAGCTGCTGCAAAAATTTAGGCGCCCAAAGGACTTTCTTGGGTGCCCCAGGCTGCTGGGCTCCTGTTAGGCAGCAGCCTTGCATTTGCAAGTGTTTTATTGTTTGTATTGATTTTCAAAGAGAAATAGACAAAAGCCACTTCCGGGGTATCCTTGTTGTGCTTACATGAAATGTTACTACCAAATAAGTGGTGTTCTTTCAAACTAAATGAAATTTGCTGCATATTCATTTTCATTCAAGTTCTGGAATGGTTTTATTGTCAAGGATTTTCTAAAAATGTTGTCTGAAATAGATTTTAAACACTTATGACCTGAATGTGGAGCATTTCATGACGAAGGTGAAGTTTGCGATCACCACATGTGAATGTTGGTCAATTTAGCAACACCAGTTTTCTAAAGCCGATAGTTAGGTGGCAAGTTCAAGGAACTGATTTCCAATCAAATACTTCTGCTTTACCTATAACTGTTTCCATTCATGACTTGCCATTGCTGACAAAGAGAAATGAAAACAGTGTTCGTTGTCGCTTCACGGTGAAACTGAACGTAAACAACTGCAGATGCACATGCAAAGAAATGACATCTGCTACAATGGAATTGTGGCAGAAAGCCCCCCAAAAATTCGCAGATTCTGGAAGTTTGAAAGCCACAGATAGTACTCACAAGCCATAACCCACGCAGTTTATCTTTTAATCTGTTTATTTATTCTTTTACAAGGATAAAATACCAGCTACGTCGGAGAAACAATTATATATTTTTTTTTCTTTTACGTTTTGAATTTTCAAGAACTACAAGGGATTTTAGCAGTAATGAGTGGTGGTACAGGCGGTAAATGTTACCGGTTACCGCCTGGAAAGGAGAACACTGCTCAAGATGAAATAATTTTAAGGTTTTAGAATGTTCTGTGTAAAAATTGTAATTGTAATGTTTATTAAATCATGATCCCTATTTATATATTTCTTCTCCAAAGTAAATGCCTTCAAATTGAAATTTTATGTGTTTTTCCACTGTAAACTTTTAATGGCATTTTTTAGAATAGTTCTACAACGTAAAACATGGCATGGAGTCATAATTTATTT